>OMLM01020933.1:74955-88371 GCA_900302695.1 Helostoma temminkii | reverse complement strand
TCGCTACTGGTTCAGTTTTGTTTGAGCATCTTTTTTATGGAAATGTACAGTAAATCATTCCCTTGTTTTCTGGGGTGATTACACTAAAATAACCATTAAATAGTGAGTTTAAATACTGTCATATTCAGCTGTACACTGGTTTCTCCTATAAAAACAATACGTCTGTGAGAAGACTGATGTACAACACGCACAGACTCATGTACACAGTGATTATTTAGTTGTTCTGAAACACATGCAGCCTGTGGTCTGAGTTAGTCCATCCAGCCGATACTTTTGTTTCCCAGGGCTGTCACCGGCTCTCTCTCATTCAGATGGGGTCAGCAACAAACAATCTCTAAGTTTGGCAACGTCAGCTCAGCTTAAAACAACAGGCATTGTTCAACTGGCTTTTGCTTACAGAAATCTACAGGTTTCAATAGACCCCACGGCCTTTTTTCACTTTTATTTTCTTTCCTTGCCCTTCTCATTCTACTGTTAATTTACCTCTGTTTTGTTTCTTGTTTGCTGAATGCCCCATCTAACCATGCTCCCTCTTTATACATTCTCTTTTTTTAAAGGATGTTCAGTTTAATGGAAGGGAAAAGGAGGAAAGGAGTGTGTATATGTCAGTCCTAAGGAGGGGGTTTAGAGGTAGAGACTTGTAAAAATAACATTCTTGCATAAACAGGACCTTGAAAAATGGGTAATGGGCAACTTGCATTCCTTGAATTTTTTTGAAACTTGATCACGTTCAAAGAATCAGAGGTTGCAGGCGTCTTCAGGCAGATGACAGCTGTGCGACAAGCAAGCAGTGGGGAAGAAGAGAGAGAAATAAAGAGAGAGGGAGGTAGGGTGGGAGGATATAACATAAAAATGAGATGAAAAGAGAAAACACAGCAACCAGCTGACAGAAACAGTGAAGAAGACTGACAAAGGCAGATAGCACAGATGTTCAAAACATCAGCTGCCGATACACAGGCGGAGGTATTTTAGTTCAAAACAACAGTGTGACAGTTAGCATTAGAGAGAGAAAAACACCTCATTCAGCCAACTCTTTTAATATAGTAAAATACAATAACTTACTGCAGAGACACTGGATTCATACGCTTGACTAAATTATTTTAAAAAGGCAAACCTTCATTCAGAAAACTTATTCTTGCTCTGCAGTGATAAACCTCTTCTGTCTAGTATAAGAGTTTAAAGATTAGTCTTTTTATCAAAATAAAATAGAACCTTTTGGGTCAGAACACGAGGGAAGCTACAAAACTATGGCCCATAGTAGGTAGGTGAACCACATACAACTAGGGATGACTGATTAATTTATATTGATTGATAGCTTTTCTATAAAATTGAAAACATAAATTGAAAATACCCATAAGGCACCCATTATAGCTGCAACTGGTAAAAGTTTACTATTTTACAAAAAACAATCCCAAAAAGTTCCACACACTGTGGTCCTCACAGTTGAGGTACTGCAATAGTAGAATGTTGTAGTACTGTAAAGTGTATTAATGAGCTGTAGGCTTTTGTAAAATTTGCAATTTTATATAATTTTACTGTGACTTAGACTGTAAATATAACCATTTATACACCCAGGTTCAAGGGAACCAAATGTTTTAATAAACTAGAAAAACATTCTAAATCTGCTTCTTGGTATAGTGTTAGGAACAACTACCGAACAACCTGACAACAGAAGGCCAGTAAAACTTTCACTGTAATGAATAAACCAATCAAAATATATTCAGAAAGGCAAAGAAGCTGTAATTTGCAAACAACATGTCATACCAAAATCTCATATTTAACCCATTACAACAGTGATGCAGCAAAACAAAAACTGCAGAGCAAAATAAGACGACAGCACGTCATCTGTCAAGTGTGCTGGAGGTGGTGTTTTGGCTTGTACATGTATGGCTGCTAACAACGTCACTACTGATGACAGAGAGATATCTAAAGCACCAAATAATCTACAACTGACCACATTCGATAAGGCTGCAGTAAGTATGTGACAAAAAGAAGAAAGAAAGAAAGAAAGAAAGAAAAAGAAAAAGAAAAAGAAAAAGAAAGAAAGAAAGAAAGAGAGAGAGAGAAAGAAAGGTTTTTGTTTAGAGCGAGTGAAAAAGAATTGATAGGGAGTCTGTCCAGAAAAGTGTTGAGCTCAGGAGTTATTCATTAACACATTTTAACACAGCACTTTCCTTCTCCTTTCTTCCAGCCCCCAGAGATAAAAACACACACTCATTTGAATGACTGGGATACCAGAGGGTGGTCTTCCACCTCACTACCTCTCCAATGGTTTAAATGTGTGTGTGTGGTGAGAGTGTGTATGTGTGTGTGTGGGCAGGGGGAATGTAAGAAGCTCTGTTAGGAGCTCTGTCTTTCTCTGAGAAAGGTTTAGGTTTCAGATGGAGGGAAAAAATAGTTAACAGATTGCCCTGCATCCGTACGACAGCCCCACATTGCACACCCATCCTCAGCCCTTCTGTGCCTCACTCCACTGCCTGTGAAGGTAAAACCCACCAACTCACCTAGTGCACATGCAACTACCATAAAACAAAAAAACGTTTTTAAATCAGGGAAAAGTATTGATTGGGTTCTCGGTGATCATGCTGCCATCTAGCTGAGAATGAAGGGAGATCAACAGCCTCTCAACAACAACCACACATCAGGTAAACAACTTTAAACCACACTTGAACAAAGCTTCACCTACATAAGACCTGAGCAATGTCTTGACACAAGTTGTTCATGTCTGGAAATCAGCAAATATTTGCTGATTATATTTTGCCATTGTAATACTGTTGATTGTACGTCAGGTTTGATCTTCACTTCTGTCCTGTAGTGCTAAACCAGAAGCTCTGGTAAACAAATGTGCAGAAGGATGATTATGTATCTTATAATTCATATCTCTCTGCGTTTCTATAGTCCTCTCAGTGTGTGAAAAACTGCTGCAGATTTCTGCACCTGACCTGTGAGAGTGGCCTGAGGCAATAAATGAACAGATACTTTCTACTTAATATTTCTATTTCTATTCTATTCTCCCATATTTTGCACTTTGAAAGATTTCTAAATTCCTTATATCCACATTGCATGAACCTAAAGTTGCAATGATTAATAGAAAAAGTAAATAGTCTGTATTTACAAGAGATTTTGTTGCTTTTTTTTCCTTTTAAAATATTATTCAGAAGAAAAACACAAAAAAACCTTTGTTTTAGAATTGCTTACAATAGTAAGTAGTAGCCGCTTTACACACGAGTAACAAGAAATTATCTGATTACTTTCTCCAGTTTTAGTTTTTTCATGGCACCTGGACTTACAGAGCTGAGGACAATTAGATTTTTTGATTGCAAACAGATAGCTGATACTGAAAGTCACTGGCTGGCAAAATGAGACCATCCAACCGAACGGGCAGAGTGAAGAGGAGGCTGATGATGTGATCGGATTGGCCAAGCAATACTGGGGGTGAGGGACACAGTAGAGGGGAGAGGGGAGTAGGGAAGGATGAACAGGGAAGGTAGAGGAGGGGTGAGTAGCAGGGAGCGAGGCAGCATCACGTGACCGAGTCCAGCAGAGAGTGTTATAATAGGCCCCCTCTCGGAGCAGAGAGGCAGAGGCTGGATGTGAACCAAAATCCCTCTACCACACACAGGCTGGCCATTGTTGGCTATTCACTGGACTCCATCTCGGGGCACTTTATCATTCAATTAGGACAGCTTTCACACCGCACACCACAGAAAAGAGGCCTTCAATCAAACTGAAAACTTCACACTGGCCCTGGAGGGGATGCAGAAAGGGGACTCGCAGTTGTCACCCCACTTTCATTTTTCCAACTTGTTGTTGTTGTTCACTGAGACTCTGAGCGAACAGAAAGAGAGAGAGAGAGAGAGAGAGAATAGATGGAGAGATGTGAGGAGAGAGGAGGAGAGACGAGGAAGTCCTTCTAAGTACCATTACGTGTTTGGTACCACGTGTGTGTTTATGAAGCTGATGGAATGCATCTGAGTGGGTGAGGGGTTAAATTTGGTAAGTGGAGGATAAGAAGGGGGGGGAGACAAAGAAAGAAAGTAAGAGAAAGACAGAAAACAGAGTAAGGAAAGAGGGAAAATTCAAAGCTCTGAGAAGAGAATGGCGCACTGGAGTATACTTGAAGGAAATAATGAGAAAGTGAAGTATGCTTGAGAAAATAGAGGAGAAGAGGAAATGTGCTATGATGGCAAGAAGAGGGGGAGCTCAGCAACTCCTTGTACACAGATGTAAAAGTCCTAATCATAACATCAAGTATTTGTTTATTACGTTAATATGTTTATTTCTAGCAAGTATATGAAATATAATTGTTGACATATTCCTACATTGGAACTATTAAGACTGTGTAATATATTTGATATTTTATTGATATTCTATACTCTACTACTTTTCCAAGAAAAAATATTTCAAAGCTATTTTTACTAGTTACTTTGCAAATTCATATTTTATAAACAGTATATATAATCATAATGGGGTTTATGAAATCGGATCTGACCGGGATCTTGCCCATGCGACCCAGCCAGGCTTAGCCCTAAGAAGCAACCTGGGACCGACTTCCTGTAGGCCCACCACCTGCAGGAAGGAGCATTAGGGGAAGGTGTATTGTGGATTAGGTGGCACAATCACTGGACAAGGAATCTCACTATTGGGACTCGCTGGGTGGGAAAGAGCCTAAACTTGTTCTGGAGGTTGAGCGGTACCGGCTAGAGATAGTCGGGCTCACTTCTACGCACAGCCTGGGCTCTGGAACACAACTACTTGAGAGAGGTTGGACTCTCTTCTACTCTGGAGTTGCCCATGGTGAGAGGCAGAGGGCGGGGGTGGGCTTGCTTATAGCTCCCCAGCTCAGCTGCCATGTGTTGCATTTTTCTTTAGTGGACGAGAGAGTTGATCCCTGCACCTTCGGGTATGGAACAGGTCTCTCACTGTTGTTTGTGCCTACAGGCTGAATAGCAGTGCAGAGTATTCAGCTTTCTTGGAGTCTCTAGAAGGGGTACTGGAAGGTGCTCTGACTGGGGACACTGTCAACAGTAATACCTGGAGGGGCGTGATTGGGAGGAACGCCCTCCCCGATCTGAATCCAAGTATGGTTTTGTTATTGGACTTCTGTGCTGATCACAGTTTGTCCATAACGAACACCATGTTCGAGCATAAGGGTGTCGACCAGTGCATGTTGCAACAGGACACCCTAGGTTAGAGGTCTATGATCGACTTTGTGGTTGTGTCATCTTACCTCCAACAATGTGTCTTGGACTTGAGTACATTGAGTACCTTAATGAGTACCTTAAGTCTCTGAATGTTGGGGGGCTGTCTTGGTTGACATGCCTTTGCAGCATCGCATGGAGATCAGGTACAGTACCTTTGGTGGTTCCTCTTTTTAAAAAGGGGGACCAGAGGGTGTGTTCCAACAATATGTGTACCACACTCATCAGCCTCCCTGGGAAAGTCTACACTAGACAGCTGCAGAGGAGAATTAGGCCGATAGCCGAACCTCGGTTTCGAGAGGAACAATGCAGCTTTCGTCCTGGCCGTGGAAAACTGGACCAGCTCTATACTCTTGCGAGGGTGCTCGAGGGTTCTTTCGCCCACCACATGTGGACTGGATGGGCGGAGATCCTGCCTCAAGTGGAGTTTTGCAGAGTGTCTGGGCGTACCCCTAAAGATAGCATTAAGCTCCTCCACATCGAAAAGGGACAGCCGAGGTGGTTTGGGCATCTGTTTCAGATGCCTCCGGAACGCCTCCCAGGTGGGATGTGTCCCACCGGGAGGATGCCCTGGGGAAGACCCAGGACACGTTGAAGGGACTATGTCTCTCAGCTGGCCTGGGAATGCCTCTGTGTTCCCCCAGAAGAGCTGGAGGGGTTGTCTAGGGAGAGAGAAGTCTGGGCATCTCTGCTTAGGCTGCTGCCCCAGATAAGTGGCAGAAGATGAATGAGTGAATGAATTAATATATATAATCACTTCACAAAATGAAGTAGTTACAAATAAGTAGTTAAAATGTACGGCGCATACTTCTACTTGAATACAGGACTTTTACATGCTTTTACACTGTGGCAAGTATTTAATAAAGGACACCATATGAATATGTCTACTGTATCCACAGCAGATAATTAAGTAGTTGAAACTACATGTGCACAATAATATCAGATATGAATGTTTAACAGTCTCTGACGCTCAGTGTGAATCATGTTTTCTATATTTAAACTTAAAGACATACAAGATTGTCTTCCTGTAAAATACATCTACATAGGTCATTTGTACCAGCTGCAAAAAAACAACCACTACGTACATTTTAGATTTTGACAGTGTCTAGCGGCAACATTGAACGCAACACATCCACCTAGCTGTGTTATGCTAGACCCTCAAACATTGGATGGGTGGCACAAGAAAGCACAGGACTTTCACACAATGAGACTGGAGTTCAAATCAAACAAGTCCAGTATAAAACAACTGTCTGTTAGTTATTACAACCAGACGTTAAGGAAGCAGTCGTTTTTAAGACAAACGTTCATTTTTTACAAACCATAACAATGTTTATTTAGCGCCTAAAACTAGCCCAGATGTCTCTGTGTGTAATCCTAATGAAACCACTTTGCGCTTTTGTTCAATGTTTTTGACTATTTGGGGCACTAATATGTGTTACACCATCTGCCATTTTGGTGCCACTGTGCAGCAGCCACCATTTTGGCGAGAAGTTTGGAGACCTTGTTAAGGCACACATGTATTGCATGTGATATTTTACTATAATGACACTGTATTCTCAAGTGGCAGTCAGTCAATCAATTAATATATCAATAAACCAGTTATTTTTAATTGCAGCAATTCTAATTTTGATTAATTGTCTTCCAGCTGCATTTCAGTCAGTGAACACTTGTATGACCTGTGGACATTTTTCTTTTGTCTACCAAGGGAGTTGGTGGTTTTGCTTGGCATTATTTAGTGAGTATATGGGATTGTTGAACAGGGTGGGGCGGTGGGGGCGTTATTAAAAATCACTTTGGAGGAAGGAAGAACGGATGCACTGTGGCTACATTCTGCTTTCTCCTGTTCCCTGCTCTTGTTCTTACTCACTCCTGTGTATAAATCAGGAGCACAATCATCTATCACTACTGTAGCTGTGCGTGTGTGCATGTGTGTGTGAGAGAGTTAACTCTCTCCACATGTATCATGTTTCAGCCCATCTGCTGACTCACAAATCTGCATCTCTTGAGTGGACTGGACAGATCAGGTCCACATTACTGTACCGGTAACACAAACATAACTCTGTTCTAAGTCACGTGTTTCATGTCAACAACACTTTGACAAGCATCAGTCCTTGCTCTGCGTGTACATACTAGACAGACTAGTACTGGTGCATTCCTTGGCTGCAGCTCACAATACCACTGACCATAACACATACCACTTTGGCTCCAATTGCAGCTTAGCATGTGCACAGATAATAACAGGAAAGCTGACGATCATAAATACATTTTTTTACTTTTCGGATTGGGTCTGGGTTTAGCTTTTTTTGGCAAAGTTCTTCCAAACAGGAAATTATAACACAGCTGCTTGTCAGCCAAAAAATCCTAAAAATGAACTAAATCTGGATATACTTTTGTAGTTACGGGAAGAGATTAAAACAACAGGTAAACACGATAGTTGAAGTACTGCACATCTCTGTCCGCTGTTAGATTTGGGCAACCAGAGTACAGATGTTTTTGTTCCTGTTCTTAATCATGTCTCTCCAACAATAGAAGAAAAGTCCAGAGTTTTTACATGATACACTCAGATGGGGAAAAACAGTTCAAGTCATCTCCCAGTCAAAGAAACTTTTTTAATGACAATGATTACTGATTAATGGTTTTATTGCAGATTCTTCTTCTTGAAAATAAATTAATGTTTAGGATAACCATTGTCAAAAACAATAACACTTACTCTTTAATGTTAATAAATTGTTTAAAATTCTTTGTAAAGCAAATCTACAGTATATTTGAGAAGCTTTAACCACCATAGTTGGTAATGTGATGTCTGACTTCAGTTTGTCAAATTGTTCATCATTAATTCAACCTACATTAATTATCTACAACTTAAAAAAGCCTTGGAGTAAATTAAATATCTCAGCTACAAGCTGCCTCTGGTATTGTCAAAGTCTTTATCAGGAAATGAATCAGCAGCAATGTGATAATTAATCAATGACTCATTCTTATGCAGTAAAAATGCCAAATATTAACTTATATTTTCTAATATCTTTGAACTTTGGACTAATGTTTGGACAGAAATAAATAAATTGGTCTTGACAAAACTCTGATCTATTACTTTAAAATAGGTAACATTAAACAACCTGTACACATTCCCAATCAAGTAAATAATGAGTGGATCAATAAGCAACAAAAACAACTTTAGTTGCAGCCTTAGCACCATATAGCTGCTAAGAACATGAGCTATGTGAATCAGTCAATGTCAGTCTCTGCCTGTTAAACTGACAAACAAACAAAAAGGAAGAAAAGTATTTTTTCAAACTTCTTATAATGGGAGTTCTGTTGGTATTTATGTTGAAGGGGATATACTGGGGATTGTGCACATAAATACATATTATAACAAATTCTTCTATTAAGTTCAAATACATTTATCAATGAAAGCAAAACAATAAAAACTGCAAGATCATGTAACAGTCTATGGCTATAAGCTTAAAAATATGTGTGGAATTAGCATTAAACAACACTCACAGTGATTTATTAGTTGCAGCCCCAAGTAATGAAGGTATCGTGTACAAAAGCATAAAAATCAACAGCATTTTTCCACCCAACAGCTCCCAAAGCATGGTTAACTTTTTAGATCTGATTGCATCCTAAACTCAGCAGCAGCTAAAAAACTATACTGTGACAAAAAGTTTATTTTAACAGATTGCAGCATGTGTCTCTGCAGCCATCAGGCAACAAAATGTCTCTGCCACTACTCTGGACAGATCCATCATGCAACAGCACATGCAGTAAGAAGACTCCGTACAGGCTACATCTGTGATAACCATGAGGATGTCTATAACGTTCAAGGTACGTCCTGGATTTTTTCTGAGCATTCAATCCAGCATGATGACAGGCCAGCGGAGCAGTAGGTCATGTTTCATTTGGTGGGTCTGCAGATACCTGGCCTGCTGATCTACAGCAGTGCTGCTCCACTACTCATTAAATCGCTCATGCCAAACAGCTCTGATGTTCAGTTCATGCAGATGTTTCATTTTGACACAACTTGCATGGAAATGAGTGATTCACGAGGACAAGGAGAGATGAACATACAGAACCATTACTAATGTAAAGATTACTAATTCACTCTTGACCCGGGTAACAATAATTGACAGACAAATCTTGCTGCTCTTCTTTTAGCAGTTATTCTGAAGCTTTAGGTCAGAGTTTTTCTACTTGAAATGGAATTGAGACCGTTGACTAAACTATGCACAGCAGGCCTGTCAAGCTTTGGATTGCTCCACATGTTGAACCAGTGTGCATGTGGCTGTCATAGAAGAAATACTATGCAAATAAAGAGACTGGGCCATCAGGGTATTTGAGCCTTTCCAAAACCAAAAACATGGGCATAAGTGTAAAGAATGGATTAAGTGTATTTATCTGCTTTTAAACTGCCCAGCTAACTACCTACAGAAGCAAACAGACCCGTGTAACTTTGCAAGTCAGTTAGCATTTAAATTATTATGTTAAACACCCTCAGGACTTACACATCTATGGTGCAGCCGTTGATATTTCCCCACAGCGACAAAGCTGGTTTACTGATGCTACTGTATCAGACTTTAGGGTAATGTTACACGTTCTTTTACTGCTATTTTTGGATGTTCACTCTTAAGCTTAACCTGTTAACCAAGACAGCATACACTTGTTAAACACACTGGTCGTCCTCTTCGCAAAAGCTCCTCTTCCCTTAATGTTAAAACTGAGTATCTTACTCCTGTTTATACCCAAATTCCCCATCACTTAATGGGGCTACATTGTAATACAACAACCGTGCATCAACATGTCTATCCTCATGTCTTCTATACTAATCTGCATTTAAGAATACTTTAGCCTCAGGTCTTTCAGTACAATAATTATGTAGTCACTGTTTTCAACCAGCTCATAAAATGCTGCTTGTGACAAGAATCATTTGAACCACATTTGAGCCCCAGCGCTAGATGTTTTGTCATAATATAGTAGCATAAATATTCATGATAATCTACATTTCCACAACAAATGGGCAAATTTGTCAAACTTGTTGCTGATGAAGATTAAAAACAGCTCCACAACTGCCACCGAGTCAGTCCATTTTTGCCATGTTTGGCATGTTTGCAAAGCTTATAATAAACTACGGCAAATGACTTTCGTGAAATGACATCGTGTCTGCCGCCTTCTCATCCCACTGAACTCAACCTGAAAAATAAACGCCCTAATCGATTATATAGCAAGTCAGTTCTGTTTCCTGATTGTGTTTACCTCCAGCCAACCTCTGTGACTTAACCAACACCGGATTATCTTTGAACACAACAGACTTTCATCTACCTCTAAGTCATTCAGTGCTATGGTTGAGTACAAGTCGATCAGTGTCTGAGAGACAACCCCTTAAACCAATGCTGTGTTTACTGTAGACAGAGAAAAGCCTATTAATAAATCTGTTGCAGACAGCCTGGCGGAAGTGGCCCAGGGGCCTGTAAACTCGGTGTGGAAGAGAAGAATGGATGAAGAGTAAAGCAGAGAGAAATGGATGGGCAGAGTGTGAGAGAGAAAGGGAAGAAAAAGAGAAGAGAGGACTGAAAGAAGTGAAGATACATGGAAATGGACTAAGGAGGGAGAAGGGGAGGGAAAAGAGGGAGAGCAAAGAGGGTGTGTGTGTGTTGTGTGGTGTAAACCATGGGTGCTGGTTGATGGATGGATCTAGGTTCTGAAAAGCCACAGCTGCCCCACTCTTCCTAGAAAAAGATCCGCAAGGAAAAGTGGCAGTATGTGGTTCAAGCATCTAGCATCCTCTTACTATTTCTGACCGGCATACTGCAGGACCCGTCAGAATGTGCGCTGGTCCAAAAAGCCTATGCAAAAGTGTGAGTAAATGAGAGCATATGTGCCTGCATTATTAACTTTGCACCAATGCATAGTAAAAAAATGAAAATGAGAAGGTTCTTTTTTTTAAACTTTAATTAGCCTTGTAAATATCTCTATATGTGACTACAATATACGTGTGTGTGTGTGTGTTTATGCTGTGCTTCATATGTCTGTTTTCAATCAGTCTATTACATAGCAAAGCATCATTCTTCTCCCTGTCACGGCTGCCAACTAAATGTAGTAAATGTATAGAGCGCTGTATTTACTATAAAGAAAGTAAGATGTAAAGTCCTGTGCATCCAGCAGATTTGATCCACTATAAAATCCCTTTTAGTTTAATGTAAAAATCAAATAATGAAATATTAATATTAGTTTGTTAAATAAATCAGGGCACAAAACAAGAACTGTTTTTCCTGTTATTTAAAGAGCATATGTACCTGGCGCTGAACACTGTTCAGCAGAAGTTATGGTTCATTTTAAAAAGTAGTGCACTCACTTTATATCTTTCTTCTGAGCCTTTAACAGTAGTAACAACCCAGTGTCAATCCAGGCTCTGTCTAGTGATGAGGGTCATGACTAGGGTTCAAAAACTACAACTGCAAGCGGACCCTGAGCAAACATAATTTGGTCAAACTATACTATTCATGAATGAACTCTCACACTTTGTACACTCCAGTCAACATCGCCAAGTGATTCAGTAATGTCACTTACAATAATAATGAGGCACAGGTGATATCAGAACACAACTAGCTACAGTCTGGCAATATTGGGAAAATGATATATGCTAAAATGCAACTGCTGTAACACTACAAGAGGAATCATAAAGTCAGCAAATGAGTGAGTATTGTCAGTTACACTGTAAAATCTATTTTTGCTAATGCCAGCTATTATGAGCTAGTGATTGCCCCAGACAATATTTTTGTCTCTCATAAATGAACATACTGGACAATCCACTGCTTGGCATCCTTCTCAATGTGATTTATTGCTTGTGACTTCAACTTTTTACATGTTTAGGGAGCAGTTAGCACAATGTAAGACATTTTGTGGCACCAAAGCATAAAAAACAAAACACTGGCACTACATCGCTTACAAATTATAACATTTAACTTTAAACGACGGTGAGTTTTGATACTGATGCTGTATATACTTATACTTATATACTTTTTTTTGAGGAATATATAAACATCCAAAGTGTTCAAATGTTCAGATTTTAGCAACTTGGTCACGTGGTCATGCTAATTACTGCACTTCAGTAACGTGTGTAAGATGCTGAAACATACATTTCACCTTCATCTACCTCTGTCTGACACTCCCCTTTTAGTCTGACTATATCCTTGGTACTTCTCTAATTCAGCAACTCTCCTTCCTCCCCTGCAGCCATCCCTCTCTCAAACTGATCTGAACGAACATCGGCTACTGTGTGTGAAACATCACACGTCACAAATGAATAAATGCTACTTGGCTCGTCCCATGACGCTGCACATACGTGTACGTAAACACTCCAATGTACACATGAGTAAACAAAAAGTGCACATACACAAACTGTAACCCTTCGCATACGCGAACACACCAACAATACGATGCCCCGTATTCCGTTTCACTTCTCAGGCTCTCAGCTTGCCCGTTTTTTTCTTCCCGCTGTCTTGAGAAAATAACAAATAGTACAATCTTCTTGCAGCCTTTCAGCGAACAACATCCATTCTAGCATGAACTCAGTGTCCCTTGCTCCCTCACCCATCTCCTGCGCACCCCCACTCGCCCCATCCCACCCCTGCTTCTAGAAGGTGAAGAAGTACAAAGAAAGGGATCAGAGCTTTTCCGATTCTTCCCTGGTTATTAACTACCATTTGTCCCCTCAGAGGGCTGTCCCTCCCATTAACCCAACTGATGCTCTTTTCTCATGGAAATCAGCCTGCTGTTGCTGCCGCCGCCACCGTTCCTGCTGCCTCTACCACCACCACCGTCGCTGCCCGGAGAAATGCAAGGAATTGTGGGGGATTTTCGGAGGATAAGACCTCCCTCCAGATCCAAACATCTATCTCTCTCGCTCTCTCTCTCTCACACAAGCTCACACCATGAATTCAGACCAACTCGCACATGTGCACACGCACATCTACCATCTCACAAACAGCCATGTGTATGAGCTCTCACAAACACTTTCGCTCAATGACAAACCTCCAACCACAGGAATATGGAAGTAATGTAAGGCAATGCAGGGATGTTAATGAGAATAAGCTGGCTCAATGGACCCCGGCACAAGATATTTAGAGGAGAGCAGAGCAGTTATGAAAGCTTGGGCGCTAGAATAACACGAATCATCAGGAGTTTATGACTGTGAAAAATATTTACAAATGAGGGGGGG
>OMLM01020933.1:49988-67926 GCA_900302695.1 Helostoma temminkii | reverse complement strand
ATAAATGGGATTTGTTACTTTTATCTTAAATTTAATGGAAACATTTAAAGACATTTTGAGTTTTGGCTACTTTTCTGAACATTAGTTTTTGTACTTCTTAGTTACTTTATTCAGGTTTCATCAACATTAATGCTGCCACAGCGGGATCAAAGTATACAAGTAAAATTAAAGTAGGAATTTAGATTTGTTGAGTTTAGGTGCTTTAAGGCCTCAGCAGCTACAGAAATCCTCTCAGCTCAGTTTTGTTTCCAATGTGTCATTTTATGTTACATTTTCACATCACAAGGAGCTCTGTGAAAAGAAAATGAAAGAGGTTGAGAGGAAAACAGATTTGTCTTAGATATTTGTTTATCTTGAAACTTCTATGGTTAAAAAAAAAACACAACAACTAGAGAGCACAGTTAGGTTATTTTTCTTTTACATTAGATTCCATTTCTGTTCACATCATGAAGAATAATTCAGAGGACAAAATTAAACTAGGCCTTTATTGACATTGTTCTGTTCATTTTCAACTATTTTCTCTGCATAAATCTAAACAAATATTAATTTCAGATTCAGACATTTTGTGTAAATCACTGTGGAAGAAGTAGCTGAAAAGAAAACTATTAATCACAGATATGAATCAAAAAGATTTTGATTTTTTTTCTTAAAACTTCAATTTTAGCAGTTGAGTTTCTTTTGGTTAATTTAGATTAAATTTATATTAATTTTGACACTTTACTGCCAAAGGTGATACTTGCTGAGAACTAAACAGTCATTCATAGCTGTTTTTATTGCTTTTTTATTACTATTTTTTTATTAGTCACTCTCATAGCAGGACAGGAAAACTAAAAAGGTTAAGGATTTAAAAGGATTTAAAGTTGAGATATTTTAAGCTTTTCAGCACAGATTAAAATCTATGATTACAGCTTTTCTTTGGAGCCAAAATAAGTTTTCTTTTTTTTTTTTATATTAGACATTAGATTCAGTTTTTATCCACATGCTAAAGAACAATATCCTCAACTTTCTGAAAGACAACTGAAATAAAAGTTATCTAAAAATTAATAAATTGTCCCAGAAATTGATAGTTGAAAGGCATTTGAGTTAAAGTCGAATTAACTTAAATTTATTTTCAGTATTTTTGTCATTATGGCCTAATATGGTTTTTTATTTGCTTAGTGGAAAAACTGCGGAGAGGGAGGCTTGAACATGAACTTAGCTGTAAATCATTTAGATCTGCTGAAGCTGGAAAATTACACCACACAGACTAGTCACAACCTTCAGCTGAACTGAAAGCCAGGTTGTCACTAACAACACAGAAAGGTCAACAGGAGGCGGGTTGTTTGAGGCTGACTACTTTATTTCCCTCTTCTGAAAGGCCACAGGCAGTGTGTTAGGCCTGTTATTCTGCTGCAGCAGAAGCACGAGGCAAAGGTTAAGGCAGAGAGGGAGAAAGAAGGAAACGTGAGTGACATATATGCATCTAGATATTAAAATGAATGTCGCCTTCCCCTTCCGCAACTTCTCAATGTGAGTGTCTGAGGAACTTAAAGATTCAAAAGGGAAATGAAATTGTGAGAACATGGGAGAGTGAGTCAGAGACTCTTAAAAAATAAAAAGCACAATACAATGCACTGCAAAGTACAAGTCTATAATTCATTATTATTAATGGCAGGAAGAAATTTAGTAAAGTAGGTGCAAATTGACTTGGATGTTATGATCCATATTGTGTTCACCTGCTCTCTCTCTGTGTCTCCCTCCGTCTCTTTCTCGTTCTCTGGCTGCAAGTTGTGGTTCTTTGCATTGTTATCGTTGCTGTCATCTCTAACAATGAGAAACAGTGTGTGTTCAAGGGATGGGGGAGGAGCAGACAGATAACGACACAGGAAAAGAGGGAAAGAACAGCCAGCTGTCGAGCATCAGAGAAAAGAAAAACGAGAGTGATTGAATAGGAAGAGAGAATACGTTAGACTCAGTAGGCTGAGCTGGAGGATGTGGAGAGATTAGGTATCCTCTACAGCAAAGACCTGAGAAGAAGGTAGACATCTCAAACTTCTAGCTGTGAAGATACAGAAAATAAATACAGAAAAATGAAAAGAATCAGATTTTTTTTTGGCATCGATAGATCCTAATCTTTTATTATAATTGAATTAGACAGATTCAGACGTCCCTGGAGTAATAATGAACAACAAATTGTATGCAGATCATCAGCTGCGCCTCTCAGCCTGTCAACAGTAGATAATGATCTCTTTAATGTGACATATTTAAACAATTATCACTTGATTCAGTCATAACAAGACAGGCTGGCGGAGAGATTTCAATGAAAGTAACAAAGGTTTGAGACTGCATGCCAGGCCACATGTTGCCATGCCTACCCAGCAAACTGGGTCTGGGCATGTTGAGTCCACATGTGAACATATAATGACAGAGTTCTGGGAACGCTGCTCCTCACTTCATCCGAGTCTGTATCTTTGGACATAATGCTGATTGGCTCCATCTGAAATCCAAGGCAAAGTGGGACGGTCTAATGCTTTTTTATTTTTTTTAAATTTGCAATGTGAATTTTGTACGAGTGTTTTGTCAGTGAGCAGGAATGATCAGAAGAGAATAAACAAAGGAGGAGACATTTCGCTGAATCACTGGTTGTGTTTTACTCGCTGTGAAGCTTTGAATGTGTTCCAAGGTTTAAATCTGTGTGCTTACACCCATCATTATTCATTTTTAAAGTGTTAGTTAGTTCAGGATTTCAAGTGAATGTTCCAGTAACGTTAGATTCAACTATTCGTTTTCAGAGTTTGGGTGGCAGTGGTTTGTTTTTTGGCTTTGAGCTGTCAACTCCACTGAATGAGTAATGTAGCTACATACTGTGATTAAAGCTTGTAAGCAAAGCTTTAATTAAACGCTTTCAGATGTCTCAATAGTCGCAAATGCTAACAACTGGAAAGGTAAAATGTAGTTTTTCTTCTGCAGAACACCAACTAACACCTTAGGTCAGGAGGAAAATAAACAGATGTGTCACATTCTCATTTTGTCAAGTTTTCAGTGCTTTACGACTCAGTTTAGGTTTAAAAATTTCACTTTTTTTTCTCGCTGATGTAAAAGCACAACCTTAATCCTGTAATGTTGTTATTTTTTGGTTTTTATTTCGTTTCTATTGAAAGTTCAGAATTACTATTGATTCAGAAAAACTATTTGCATAGTAGTGTATTTCCTAATTAAATAATCACTACAGTTCTTGCATTTATGTTTATTTACAGCATAGCAGCATTGTATCAGTTTGCTTTTCTCCTCAGTTTAACTTTTACTGCTGCTTTTTCATCACTAATATTTAATGCTTTACGGGAACAGCCAAAGCCAAGTTTTCAGGGGCTTTAAAGTCCATTTGTTTCTATTTTGAGCTTTTGAAAAGATAAATCAACTTGGCAAGCCTGGGCATGTCTTCAGGAAATCATTGCTATAATTCTTCTTTAGTTAAGACCGTGCACTGTTTTTAGTCTACGCACTGAATGACAAATGCTGTAGATACTGGGGCAGTTTTTAGCTCCCAGGCTAAAGGGTTAACCTAATGTTTTTACCAGAGATGCAAAGAAACGTGCCTTACTCCCTCCACACGTCACACTACCACCGGTACAGTAAGTGGGAGTAGAGAACGGTTTGAGTGCTTCAATATATTCAACGAAGAAGAAGCGGGCGGAAAGGTGGTGCATGCTGGGATATGAAATTAACAACAATGGCGGTTAAACAACAAGCATTTCATGCTCTTACTTTGACATGTTTACTTTCAGCAATTCTACTCAGAACTTGTCGGACGTTTGCTGAGGAACTAAAGTGGGATGACAATGGCTACGTTTTGTACTGCCCGTGCATGGGTAATTACGACTTTGCAGATGATAATGAGATTGTAGCAAGTCCAAAACTTCACTCATTCATAAGTTCATAGAGCGGAGTTTTAAATCGATAGAGGTCCATATCGCTTAAATTTTGACCCACAGTGACTTTGTTCTCTTATAGGAGCCAGTTTTACGTACTTTGTTAGAATAAAAATAAACTACGAGAAATTTTAAGTAGCTTAGGTGCAACAGTTGCTAGTTAGCATAGCGTTACATTTGGGTCCCATATTAACCAACGGCTTCTTTAAAAATTGGCTAATGAATTAACAGTCTGGAAAAACTCACTTTTCTCTATTAAATACTTACTGTTGTCCCGAAGACACAGTTAGATTTCCTAAATACTAACACATTCTAACTTTTTGGATGATAAAATGACTAACAAGGCGACTCTGAACTCGATCCCAAAGTGCGATTCTTTCAGAATCAAAACAAAGATGGCGGAGATATGTTATTTACACCATTTTATAGGACTTTATAGGATCTTCATCTTTTCAAACATCCCAGATTAAATCTAGTAAGGCATGATGGGGCATACTGATCCAAGTAAACACCTGATTTAGTGGAACTCATGACAAACTGGCAGCTTGATTACGTGTAAAACGAGCTACAACTGTTGCTGCACAGTATAGTTTTCTCGTCATAAGTATAAAGGTAGTTAAATGGTAGTAAAATGTAAAATGATTAATGTAATTATCCAGGTCGGTTTGGAAACCAGGCAGATCATTTCCTGGGATCTCTGGCATTTGCAAAGATGTTGAACAGAACCCTGGCAGTCCCTCCATGGATAGTGTATCGCCATCACACACCCCCTTACACCAATGTAAGTACAGTCAGGACATGAGCAACTGCCACTAACAACCTGTCACACAAATATTATTTATATCCCAAAGGTTCTGTTTAGTAGCAACTAGACTTGTATCTTAGTTCTAAAGGCGTTTTATTCCAGAAGGCTACATGAAGAACTAAGAAACAAGTCCAGTTGCTACTAAACAGAGCTTTTGGGATAACCATGACTTGGATGACTGAGAATCTTCACAGACATTATTACCTGATAGATGGGTATGAGATGGGTTTCTGATGTTTGTGAGTGTAGGGGACTCTGGACATGGATATATCCCTTAAAAAGACAAAACTAAGCAATGGATTCACCACACTAACAGTATATCAATTGCCATAAAGGAACCACTCATTGTTGGTTCTGGTCTTTTCATTGGATTTATCCACATTTACAAAATCAACTTTACGACATTCAATTGTATATTTTTTTTCAGGTTCACGTTCCATACAGTGAGTTCTTCCAGTTGGAGGCCTTGTCTGCCTACCATCGTGTGGTCAGTTTGGAGGACTTCATGGAGAAACTGGCTCCCAAATACTGGCCTCAAGGACAGAGGAATGCCTACTGCTTTGAGACTGCTGCACAACGCAGTGCAGACAAGAAAACCTGCCCTATGAAGGTAAGAGATCACTGGGACATATTTATTTAATGAGTGCAAACTAACCATTAATTGGTGGTTGTTTTCAGATAGATGTGTGGTTTATCTTATCTGAAACATTTAAAACAATAAATATGGATAAAAATAAGCTTAAGTTGAAAGCAGGTAAAATAAAGCCTCAAGTATTCATTACTCAGCGTCTTCGTCAATAAATCATAACAAAAAGTGAGTGTGAACTGGTGCCCTCTGGTGGTAATATTTTACACTCACCCTTTTTATATGGAGACAATTACTTCCCAGATAATTCTGCATTTATTGTTATTATTTTTTTGCGCTGTTGCGATGGACATTTGTGTTTCTTTTTCAGGATGGAAACCCATTTGGTCCATTCTGGGATCACGCTGGTGTGGAATTTGACAAGTCTATCCTGTTTGGTGGAATTTCTTTCAGTGCTTACAACCAGCCTCACTGGATGAAGAAGTGAGTACATGTTTGAGGACCTTCACTAATTTTTCTATTTTCTATTGGTTATTAATGACAAAGACAGTGATACTCATTTGAGATGAGCAAGTTCTGTGCAGATCCAACCACTGGTGATCAGAGCACAGTGCATGGCGCTTAGTTTTCTGTCTGACTTGAACCCCACTTCCTCTAACGTCATGCAAATGCAGGCATCAATAACCTAGTGAGACCAAGGCGGCCACAGATTTACAGCATTACAGTTGCTCTCCATCCTCTGCAGAACTTCAGGGCATGAATGTAAACGCCTGGCTCGCACCTGATCTGAGATCTGATTGGTTCAGGTGTTTGCATGACATTTTATATAAACACTGCCTCTTTTGTTTGAAATATTTTGAATTTATTAGTCATAGTTCATAGCTTTCATTATAAAGATATTTTTACAGAATAAATGTTAAAAGACTATTAAGAGACAAGTTTGTTTGTAGAAAATTCCTAAAATAGAATCTGCCTAGAGATTGCAACCCTGATATTCTAAGTATCTGACAGATCAATAATGAAAATAATATCAGTTGTGTTCTTCTTTTCTCTTTATGTAATTTATTTTCTTTTTGCAGATTGTTTTGCAGTTTTACATCAAATTAAGTCTGGTCAGTTCATTTACATACACCAGCAAACTGTGTTTCATGGGAATCCTAACTCTTTTCACATGAAATATTTCAAATATCACATAAACATTTATTAGACACTGAGTACAAAAAAGTGCTGCTGGAAAAGTTAGAAACTGTCCGTCCTGATTGCAGCATCTTGTCTTTGCCCCCTGCTGCTCCCCGCAGTTAATCTCGAACAAGCCTAGTGTCTCTTCAGAAGGGATTCAGCAGCAGATTCTTCTTATGCTTCCCTACTGGAATAGGTTCCCTCCAGCTGAGCACCCTGTCCTGGCACTGCCTGGGGCTCCTGCCCAATTCCCAGTGACAGAAGAGCATGTGGGCCTGCAGCGCTACGTGGTGTGGTCAGACAAGATGGTAAAGGAGGGAGAAGACAACATTGCTACCTTGCTGACCAGGCCTTATGTTGGCATTCACCTGAGGATTGGCATCGACTGGGTGAGATGTGCCTGATGGTGTATGAGCTAAGACTTGAACACATACATATTTTTTCATGTTTGATGTTCTCATACAGAAAACCATAGTATACAGCATGTTATTTTATTACAAAATGCCTGTTGATTAAATTTTATAACGCATACCTTTCATGCTCATGTTCAGCTGATGTTTGAAAAAGCTATTTGTCATGTGAAGGAGTAGGATATTATTGCACACGTACTTTAGTTTTTTCTCCTTGACTTAGAGCTTTGCTTGTTTTGTACCTCACTTGTAAGTCGCTTTGGATAAAAGCATCTGCCAAATGACTAAATGTAAATGTACTTAGTGGTTAGCTAAGTGTAGATTGTTTAAGGGATGAGGCTGGTGAAATTCTATGTTTTTCTTTTTGTCAGCTTATCTAATAACAAAATTGAAACCGTTAGTCTGTCTATCAGTTATTTATGATTTCTGTGCCTGGTCTGTGTCTTTTGGTTTGTACTAATGTTAAAGCTTTAAAATCTATGCACATGCACGATTTAGAAAGATGTTTCCTAAATGTTGCAATATGTACTTTTAGCAAACATTACTCAAACTGAAGGAAATTTGTTGAGTGTGTTATTATCAGCAGTAGACTGGGGAGTATTTTGAATAGCAGGACAGTCTTTGTGGGACTGAGTCATGGTGGTGAAGGAGCATGTGTGCTAGTGCAGAGTACAGTTTATTAATATGTTTTATTAGTTTTAGGGCATCTTTACTTTTTACACATTTTACTGTGTTGTTTTTATTATTTAAAAAGTGGTTAGTCGTTAAAGTGACACATTTCATGTTGTTTTCACAATATCCAGATGTATTTTTAAGCTACATTTCAGAACCATGGTAAATTTTGGTCATATTTAAAGATTATACTGTCTGGAGAAATGTGCAGTGTTGTTCTGGGTTGATTCTTGCCCCCTACGTGAACTAAATCATCCTCCTAAATCTTCTATTTTCATCTACTCTTATAGCAAAATGCGTGCAAATTGCTGAAGGATGGTGACACAGGGCCTCACTTCATGGCCTCTCCTCAGTGTGTTGGCTACAACCGTCAGACAGCTCTGCCTCTCACTATGACCATGTGCCTGCCAGACCTGGGAGAGATTCGCAGGGCTGTCAAACTGTGGGTAAAGAAGACCTCTGCCCGCTCTATCTACATTGCGACTGACTCAGAATCGCACAGTAAGGATATTGAAAAGCTCTTCAAAGGCAAGGTGGGTGTATAACGCCACATGAATATTATCAGCGCTAAATTTCTTAGACCTTCCATACCTTATTTCATAAGGCACATGTTTTTTTTTTGCAGTTGAGAAATACTTGTTCTCATTTGTGTTTTATTTTGGTTTCTGCAGGTAAAGGTGGTAAATCTCCAGCAAGATAACGCCCAAATGGACCTGTACATCTTAGGCCGAGCTGACCACTTCATTGGCAACTGCGTCTCATCCTTTTCTGCTTTTGTGAAGAGATCACGGGACGTCCATGGCCTTCCATCATCTTTTTTTGGCATGGACAATCCTGGGAAGTTAAAAAACAAAGACGAACTCTGAGCTGAGCACATGTCATGTGGTCGCCTTCTGGACACTATTGCAGGATGACTGTCACGAGAATGCGAGGGAGCATAGGGAAAGCAGGAAATGTGTGTGTGAAGTGATGGTCAATGTTTGAGGCAGGCAATTTTTAAAATGGGGTTTAATTAGATAGGATATACTATGTCAGTACTGTAATATTCATGAAATGTTATGAAACAGGAACTGCTGCTACCATGAAACAAATGAAACAAAATGTTTTTGTCTGCGTCCTGCTTGGAAATTCCTCATTTGTACGTACACTCCCCAGATCCCACTTTTACTGTATACCACAGCCGTATTTTGCACTGAAAACATGTTTTGCAATTCAGGCATGTTAGCGAGGCCTCAGGTGGCGTCAGCGACCTTAGGAAAAGACTGACTGCAGTATAGGCAATCATGTTCTCTCCCTTTTGCCATTTTCCTTCTCCCCTTCTCATCCAACATTTCCATCCCTATGTCTTCCATTCCAAGGAGTGCAAAGTAACTGATCCCCCCAGTACGTACTAATTATAGGAAGAGGAAAAGGAGACTTTCCACCTTTCCATTTACTGGGCCCAAAAACTGATGAAATGTGTGGAACCCTTGTCTGAATGTTAAACATACAGTATTGTTATTCAGCAAATGTGTGAAGGAGACAAAAGAGACCATTTGCATCGGCTGAAGTTTGTTAAACGCTAATGGGAATGTGTTGCGAGCTAATTGTGTGTGAAAACAGTGAATAGTGATTTTGTAGACAAATGTTGTCTTTGTTTTTTCACCAAATAAATAAATGCACACTCACTTTTAAATACCTAACAGCCTCAGCTTGTTTACATCCCTCACTAGAAGATTAGCTGTGAGAACTGGAGAATCAGCTGATGTGCTAAGCTATGTCGGGCAAGCTTGTTCAGAGTTGGTTGCCAGTTCTTCGTAAAGAATGCCTGCTTAGGCTTGCGTCGTTGTTCTTCACTGTTAGTTGAATTTGCATATTTTAGTTCATTTACGACTGCAACGCATATTCCCACTGACAACTGTAATATGTACATGTATTAATGTGATTTTCAACAAGCGCCTCTTTTGGTGGATGCAGGCTAGAATCTGGCAACCGCCCCGGAACATTGCTGGGATGAGATGAGCGGTGGCTAATGGCTGACTGGGAGTTTTGGATTAGCTAACGTTCGCTACTGGTAAATTTTAAACGGTGTCTCTGTGTTTACTGAAAAGATGCGTTTGCAGTGCACTTGTCTGATGAGTATAAGGCTTTTTATTTTTGTGCGGCGATTTGTTGAATCCATTTATGCCCTCGCTGCTAGCGTTAGCCAGGTAATGCTACCGGACTTGTAGCTTAGGTTACCAGTGTGTTTGCCGTTGCTAGGCCGGTTCCTGTGATCTCGTCTTGGGCTGTGTCTTGCAGGAGCTAACGTTAGTTAGCCCTACCGTTACTTTGACGAATTTTTGCTAACATCAGTTGATCAGCTATCGTTAAAAAAGTGTTTATTATTAATATATTATGGCCTGAAAGAGTTCTCCCACTGGGTAACACTTTAAGACCTTAATGTACCTTTATGGTAAATGTAGTTAGCTTAATTGGGGTGACAATACTTGGAACTGGTTAACGGGATTTGACAGTTTGATTAACACATTTTAACCTAATCTGTTCAATAATGTGACGTATTACTACTTGTGACAGTTGGTGAAGTCTTATAACATTACCTAGGACCGATATGTTATTGCCAAGAAAAGAATGGCTTTGTGTTGTCGACTTTAAGCTAGTGTATGTGGTAATTTATCAAGTGTCACCTTAACCATTGCATGTTTGTTCTAATAGTTTACTGTGTTGTCTCCAGCAGGTTCTGATGTGTGTACTTCAGCTGGAGAACTGTTCCTGAAACTGCACCTGAAAGGCAGAAGGATACAACGTGCCAAGCCTGGTGGGGTGGCAGGTGCTCATCACCATGTCCAAGAGCAAGAGTTCTGAGTCGGTCAAGGTGGTGGTGCGTTGTCGCCCTATGAATGAAAAAGAGCGGGCAGCCAAGTTTGAAAGGGTGGTGTCTGTAGATGTGAAACTGGGCCAAATAATTGTCAGGAACCCCAGGGAAGCTTCAGCCAGTGAACTTCCCAAAGTCTTCACTTTTGATTCAGTCTATGACTGGAACTCCAAACAAATAGATCTGTATGATGAAACCTTCAGGCCCCTGGTAGATTCAGTTCTTCTCGGATTCAACGGGACGATATTTGCCTATGGGCAGACAGGTACGGGAAAGACGTACACTATGGAAGGTGTGAGAAATGATCCAGAAAGGAGAGGGGTGATCCCTAATTCCTTTGAACACATTTTCACACACATTTCACGATCGCAGAATCAGCAGTACCTGGTGAGAGCATCATATCTAGAAATTTACCAAGAAGAGATTAGAGACTTGCTGTCAAAGGACCAGTTACGTCGTCTCGAGCTCAGGGAAAGGCCTGACACTGGTGTGTATGTTAAAGATCTTTCATCATTTGTCACCAAGAGCGTGCGGGAGATAGAGCACGTCATGAACGTGGGCAATCAGAATCGTTCAGTGGGTGCCACTAACATGAATGAACATAGCTCTCGATCTCATGCCATATTTGTCATCACTGTTGAGTGCAGTGAGCTGGGTGTGGATGGGGAGAACCATATCAGAGTTGGCAAATTGAACCTGGTGGATTTAGCTGGCAGTGAAAGACAAACTAAGACCGGAGCTCAGGGCGAGAGGCTTAAAGAAGCCACAAAGATCAATCTGTCACTTTCCGCTCTGGGCAATGTCATATCAGCTCTGGTGGATGGCCGGAGCAGCCACATCCCTTACAGAGATTCAAAACTCACCCGACTTCTACAGGACTCTCTGGGAGGCAATGCCCGCACTGTCATGGTTGCCAACATTGGACCGGCATCCTACAACGTGGAGGAGACGCTGACAACACTACGCTACGCCAACAGAGCTAAAAACATTAAGAATAAGCCACGCATCAATGAGGATCCAAAGGATGCCCTGCTCAGGGAGTTTCAGGAGGAGATTGCAAGACTGAAGGCACAGCTGCAAAAGCGCTCTGGAAAAAAGAAAAAAAGGAGGCAGAGGAGAAGGGCTGGAGAAGGAAGTGATGGTGAGGATCTGGATGAAGGAGAGACAGAGGATGATGAAGAAGATGGGGAGGACAGAGGGGATTACTGGCGAGAGCAGCAGGAAAAACTGGAAGGAGAGAGGAAGGCCATCATGGAGGATCACAGTCTTGTGGCGGAGGAGAAAGCTCGGCTGCTGAAGGAGAAGGAGAGGAAAATGGAAGATTTGAAAAGAGAGAGGGAAGCTGGAGAGATGCTCGCAGCCAAAGTTAAGGTAAGTAGAGTTTCCTAAATGAGGTGTGTCAGTTCACAGTTGTGCTCAAATTTCTCCTAACTGTGAAATACATTGGACTTTTTTCCTTCTCTTTCTAGGCTATGGAGAGTAAGCTCCTAGTTGGGGGCAAGAACATTGTGGATCACACCAATGAGCAACAGAGAATGCTGGAGCAGAAGAGGCAGGAAATCGCTGAACAGGTGAAGAAATTATTTTGATGTTTTATATTATAGTCAAAATGACTAATGTCTGTGGATATTCCCATGGATAAGATGGTAATTCGCATTTCTTTTTCCAAACCTTTGTTTCGACTTGTTTAAATCCCAGCTGTGCTATTTTTACCCCTTTCCTCTTTTTTTGATGCAAACAATGCCCTTGTCTGGGATCGAATACAACACACCTGCACCTGAAAAACAGATGCAGGGTGGCCCCTGTCAGCTTCTTGTATCTTTGTTGTTACCGAGCCAGGCTTGTATTTCCTTCAGTGGAGTAATTTTGCAAACCATATGCTTGATCTGAGGTATATAGTTTGTGGTCTGAGCAGCACTGCATTTCTGAGAAAATCTCAATACTTTGCATTTAACCTCAGTAACAGCATAAAGTGTAATTGACTTCTTTAATACTTACTTTGACATTACCCACCAGTCATCTATTAGTTACTAAGCTTTAGTCTTTTCGTTAGTACCAACTACCCATCTCTTGTATGATCCCATTTATTATATTCTTTACAGCACATCCTCTACATTCTTTCACTTCACATTGGTCCTTGTTAATGCTCTGCAGGGCATAATCTTCTGCTCTATACTATTCCTTACTTGGCTGCCTCTTTCAATCAGTGTCTTTTATGTGCCTTAATCACGCACACAAAGCAGTGCGGTTGCAGCGTTGAATGTGTGCCTTTTTGTGTGTGCGTTTCCAGAAACGACGAGAGAGAGAAATGCAGCAGCAGATGGAGTGTCGTGACGAGGAGACTCTGGAACTGAAAGAGACGTACAGTTCTCTTCAGCAGGAGGTTGACATCAAAACCAAGAAGCTGAAAAAGGTAGCACATTCAACATTGGGTAGGCTAGTAAATGACATGACTCTATACACAAAAGTATAAATAAAAACACAGTACATACATAAAAATGGAATTTTTTTTTTGGGAAGCCATGTCAGCATGACATATTATATATTTTGGAAGTCTGATGTACAGTACTTAGTAGAGGATTTATTTGTCTGGTAATAAAATGGTTTGCACGTAAGTAGGTCAGGTACTATTTTAAAACGGGTAAAAATATTTTTTTGGCTTTGTTTGTGGATTTTTATAGTCAGTTATTCCTCATGCCAGTCAGGTGTCTAATCCAAGTTCTAAGGTTGGCTGTTCTAATTATGTATGTATGTAATTCTTGTTTCCTCTGTCCTTTTCTGTCCTCTAGCTGTTTGCCAAACTGCAGGCAGTGAAGGCAGAAATCCATGACATTCAGGAGGGGCACATCAGTGAGCGGCAGGAGCTGGAACAGACCCAGAACGAGCTCACCAGGGACCTCAAACTCAAGTATGAAGCCTCTATATAATATTGTCGTCCTGATAAGAAGACATTGGTTATTAATAAATAATATAAAGTTAATTAGTTGTAATATTTGTAAACCACAGCCTCCAACCAGTAAACGTCATACTTTAGTGTAATAATAAACAAGTCACAATAAGAGTCACAAGTCTAAACTGGTCTGTTACTACCTCTTTCTGTTTGCTTGTTTGTCTTTCAGGCATTTAATCATTGAGAACTTCATTCCCTTAGAGGAGAAGAACAAAATCGTTAACAGGGCTTACTTTGATGAGGAAGACGAGTACTGGAAAATGAAGCCTATAACACGTATAGAGGAGTAAGTTAGCAGTGCTCCAGCTTGAGCTCAAGCTTGTGTTATGAACTAAATTAAGTTTTTAATTTTGCTACATTGTTTTACATTATACGATGACTCTTGAGCAGATATGGGGCAATAAGGTAATCAAACCTGCACTATTTGTCTTTTTTTTTATGTTGAACAAACATTTCCTTGATTTCTGTCATATATAGAGGTGGAAAGAAACAAAAGTTATATTCGATTTGATGTACAGTATGAACATTCTCACCCGCAAGCCACAAGAAGCGTCTAACTTGAGTTTCGAGCACTGACGTAGCCTTCACAGGACTGAGTATTATTTATAGAATAGTCAAGTTACTTCCTATATGACAGAATAAGCTAACACTGCATTGTATGATATATTAATGCAGGTGTGAAACATCACAGGTTCCCATCTTGCTGTTTCTTGTCTCACTGTCTGTGTGTCTACATTAGTGACCATCAGATGATGACCAGGCCTCTGTCTGCAGTCGGCTACAGGAGGCCTCTCAGTCAACACGCTCGCATGGCCATGATGTTGAAACCTGACATGAGATACAAAGTAAGCTGCACACACATGCAGTAGTACTATTTACTATTTACCCTACAAGGATTAAGTTTGAATGTGCTGATAATAATAACTAAAACTAAAGGCAGTACTAACACATGCGTAAATTAATTTAGTGTAATATAAGTAATTATCAAAAAGTGATGGACAAAAGTGCTAAAGTACCTAAACTTAGTGAATATATATTGATCTACAAGGATTATAAACTGCTCAAACAATCCAAAGCATAGGTATCACATTAAATATTTTCACAATGAAAATAATATAAAATAATATTACAAAAAATATACGTTGAACCTAACATGTTTTAAAATCATTTGCCTCAGACGAGTGTGTTTCTGTCCTGTCACCCCAGGCTGAAAACATCCTTATGCTGGACATGGACCTGCCGGCTCGGACCACTAAAGAGTATCAGGAGCCAGTCATCGCGCCAAAGGTGGCGGCAGCTCTGGAGGACGCCCTTAGAGATGAGGATGAGATTCAGGTAGATGCCTCAATCTTTCAGAGCAGCTTGGGACCAACCCCACCAGCCAGTGCCAGCGGCAGCCTCAAGAAACCAAAGTCTGGGTAAGACAAACTGTTGTGACCACAAGTTAGTGTATTTTTATTGTGGATTAGGAATGTACTGAGGATAGTCAGGGGACTGGATATTTTGGAGCAAGTCAGAAAAGAAATCTAGAAAAATGCAAATCAAACCTTATAACCATAACCTTCTGCTGTAATCTGTTTAACCGTCTGTTCTCGCCTTCTGTCACCCAGTCGACCAAGAACAGGTAAGAAGTCGAGCACTCCGACCTCTCCTTTCAGCCCCTCTAGTCCAGGATCTCCGCTTTACCCACAATCTCGTGGCCTGGTCCCCAAGTGACAGCTTTTACCACTTCTGTCACTGCCATCAACCTCTTTTGTGCACCTTTCCACTTTGGGACTCACCTTTGAGAGACTAGGTTTTGTTTTTGTCAAAGTTGTTTTGTGCATCCAGACTACAAAATCTTGGATTATACATACGAAGAGAAGAAATGAGAAAACATTTAAGACTAATGCTGCTTTATAGGTTTTAACTATAACACAACCACTATCAAGTGTTTTTTTTTTATCTGAGTATGAGTCAATACAACACAAGGACAGTCACGCATGAGGCCTCACATCATTTTACACTGATAATAACTTTCCCTGTATTTGGCTAAATGCCAGTAATGTCTTACAAACACATCACAATGTTCTTAATGTGCAGAAAAAACGAAGGTGGGTTTAGACTACCTTTGTTATAGACTGCAGTATCTTCAATGCACTTCTCTATATCTTCTTAAATGTATGTTGCGGTATAGCCCTCCCTTTGTATGGCTGTATATATATGTGTGCGTTTGTCGTCTGAATATTGAACATTTCAATTGATATCAAACTGCGCTGTGTTTTTTCTTATAATGTTAGAGTGGAACTGTAACCACCCGTTTGTGTGGTGTTTTGTGTCTTAAAGAAATAGTTCAGCATTTTGGGAAAAACATTTATTTTACTGCAGAGAGTTAGATGAGAGAATCAATACCACTCACATGTCAGTGTGATAAATACTGTATAAACTGTGTGGCATACATGTGGTGATGACAAGACTCCAGGAAGTCATCAACAAAGAAAAGGTTCAATGGTGCAACTCCTCCAAAACCAAAAACCTGTCAGTCAGATGCTGAGAGATACACTTAACACTTATTAATACTTATTATTAATCAGCAGGTGTATGTATAGAGTCTGGATAGCTGCTTCCAGACCTGCTCACTTTTTTTTTCTTTCACACTTAGCATACTAATATTAGAGTAACAAGCAACATATTTTCTAAAATGTTGAACTATTCCTTTAACTCTGTATGATTGTACACATAGACCAGAAAGTAAAGCACACTACAGACTTGGCCTCTGGTCACATGTTGCTGTAATCAGTAGATGCTATTTATGCTGGGGCGCACGAGACAGAGGTGGGGAGCGATGGAGGAGAGCTCAACACTCAGTGTGGAAATATTCTAGGCTGGATTACACTGCAGTTGGGCACCAGATATACTAGCATGAGGTCAGAGGTAAACGCACCCTGGGTCACTTTAAAGTTACTGTCCTGGAACGTGCCTCAGATTGATCAGGGTTTCAAGGTGCCTTAACCTGTGTCCTTAATCTCTGCTCCTATGTTTAAGGTGTGCGTATGTATTCTTCTCAGCCAGTGTTTTATTCAGGGAACTGTTTTTAGCATCAACCACGTCTGACATCCCTGTCAGCGCACTCGTTAGGTCAGAGGCAGAGCTTTTGAACACTTATGGTTCAAGGGTGATGTATTTGCGTTCCTTTTTTTTTTTTTTTTTTTTTTTTGTTCGTTTTTTACCTCATCTACCCTTGTATCGGCCTGTGTGGTCCTTGGAAAGAACTGATTGGTCCAACAGAACACTGAACCCACAGGGGAGTGTTGAGCTCTTCTCAGTGCTGTGGTGGTGCCACAAAACTCAGTCAAAACACTATGGACTTGAATGGATCTGAAAAGCATTCCATTTATATGCCTACAGATGAATAATATGCAGTTTTAACCTCCATGGTTCAGCCTGCGTCTCTGCTGCTCTCTGTTCCCCATACTCCAACTGTGAGGGGTGCGCTGTCCGCACGCTGCTACTGTGTAGGGTTTACAACCCACTGTGACTTTTCAACAGGTCTGGGTCAAATGGCAAATGAAATCCTCTCAAATTTGATTCATCAAGAGGCATCAACCATCAGGTCCATGCATTTCTTGCTATTTGACCCATTCCTGCATACCTTTATGTATTTAGATATGTAACAATGAATTATAGACTTGTCGATAGGCAATCTTCAGTCACTTTTGCAGATGTAAAAACACAAACATGGGTTTCCATATTAAAAAAAAACTAACTTATTGTAATCTTTCATTTTTATATACAGATGTAGATATAATTTTGTATTCATTGTTTTTTTTCTTTAAAATAGAATGTTTTATTTTTTGAGCAAAATAATTTAATGTTGAAACATTTTTTTTGCATTACACGTGTACTGTTTTCTGTCTGTCTTATTTTGCATTCAGCTGGGTACAGACTTTTCTGTCTCAGTATACACTTAGAGTTTCATTCTTTATAGATGGAAGCGTGAGCTAAGTGTTGCACATGGTTGACTTGGGAAAGTGTGAAGACTGCTTACATAAGGAACTGGGAGATGTCACGTTTACTATTTATATGTTGACTGTACATTTCACTTCATTTACACAAATGTAATGTTATAATAAGAAATGTAAGAATAAGGCCAAGAATAAGGTTGTAACATACAGTGCTGTGTACATGTCGCATGGTTTTAGCACGCTTGAGTAATAAGTCTGGTTGTGTGATTATCCATCAGCCATAGATATTTGTTAAGCTGAATGTGAATGTCTTAATTTAATTTGTCTGCATTTGTAACCTATAGCTACATCACTGGATCCAAACTTCATATCTAAGACTTTTTGACCAACTTTTATGTGCTGGTATTGTTTTTATAGCCAAGTGACAATTTTGCTGGTTCACTTAAGTCTATGGCAGGTTATGTCTTTTACTTGTTTAGTTTTTTTTTTTTCTTTTTCAATTATTAAAGGCAATCCAATAATAACACCGTAGTCTGTCCTGCCTTATTGAGAATGACTTGTGTAAAGTCAACATGTTTATGCCTTTTGTTCAGTAGAGCTTCTTTTGAATTATGTTTTAGTTTTATTGAA
>OMLM01020933.1:21255-33243 GCA_900302695.1 Helostoma temminkii | reverse complement strand
CTATTTATGTACTTTTCCTGTAGATTATGACCTTACTTGATGTACGCCCTTGCAATATAACAACACAACTGTCAAATCTTAAAAACCCAATTAAATTTACAAAAGTAAAATGTGAGTACATTTTGTCTATTTCTGTACAGTGTAAATGACAGCTGAGTATTAACATGTAACAAATTTCTGTTTGAAACATTTGGACCAAACATTTACCAGATCAGGATTTCCAGGTATGAATTTCACACAGATTTTTATGAATAGTAATTAAAATTTGAAGATTGTTGCAAAGCAGCATATCACCAATTGCAGAAAGACGTTTAAGAGGTTTAACCATAAACTAGTGTGTTCACAACATGTATATTCACTAAATGGCCCACCAGATGTCAGTGCTGTTCAATATAAATACTCATTGTAAAACATGTTAACTCCACATAGAAGTTCCCCATTTTATTCATTAGTCATGCAGGCTCAGTGTAACGTGTGTCAATGTATATGTCATTATTTTACTTTTTACAAGCCCATTTATGTTAACATGGGTAACATACACAACTTTATTTTTCTTACAAGCTTTTTCTGAACTGACGAAAGAAATTCCCTAGTCTCTTACACAAATTAAAAATTTACAAACAAATAAAAACTTAACCATAAGTAACCATAAGCATCACAAATAAAAGTTTTACCCTCCCAAAGTGAGGACCAGCTGAGATTCACTTTGCAAATAAGTCCTCACTCCCAAGGCCCAAAACTCACAAAAAGACATATAAGATCACACAAAGAAAAATACACCACATTTGTCACTCTTGTCTATGATTCTTTATTTGTGTTTTTCATAGAGAACATTGACATGGTTCATACCCCCACAATAACTGACGTCACGTCTCTGGTTTATAACACTGACACAGGAACAGGGGAACAAGTACACAATTACACAAACACACAGTCACAAAATTCAGCCCATCTACAGTGTTTTACATCCTAAAAAAAAAAAAAAAGAATAAATAAAATTAATAACATGAGACCCCGAGGACACAGCCAAGGCCTGTCCTACTTTACAAAATGGTGCAGTAGCAAAGGAATGACCACATCTACAAAAGTAACAAAAATGACCATACAATCTATCGTTGTGGAAGTGCTTGTAATTTTGGAAGTTTTGTACTTAAAAGGATATCAATATCAATGCCTAGAAAATCACCAGTAAAAATAGCTCATCTCTGTAAAAATGTGCTAGCAGGACAAACCTTGGCTGTGAATTTTATTTTTCTTTGTCACAAACTATCAGATTTTTTTTTTTTTTACATTTTTTTAAACTCATTTTCAATACAACAACAATAACACTGTTTCTTCTTAATACAAATATGTACAGAGACTTCCACATGTTTCAAAATAATGCCCTGCACACTGATGCATTATCTAGGGATGATGATGATGATGTTCTTCAAATTCCTTCACAGAAATTGTCCATGCAGTTTGGTACCTGAATCAACAGAATGAGAACACAGTTTCTTAAGTCTAACAAAAGCTTGGTGTTTTCTAGCTCTGTCACAAACGGTCTCTACCTGCGTGTAAAAGACACATATTTATTATTTCTCTATACATTGTAAACCTCCTCCACCCCCCAAAACCCTATCTTCCCCAGAAGTATTGGCTAAGAGATCTAGATCTAGACGTTTCAGCAGTATTAGAACCAGGTTTGCCAAGTGTAAACATACCAGATCTTGAAATGAGTGGAGCGAGAAAGGCACACATGATAAGACCACACAGTTTGTAACTACAGCAGGGAGGAGGGGAAGGGGTGGGGCTTTTGGTTTGGCTCAGCTTGATGAAAAGTGCCACTCAACTTGACATTTCTTTCTTGTGAGTCTTGTGTGTGTGTGTGTCAAAGTGTGACCACCCTAATCTTGAGAAATACACATCTGAACTAACATGAAACAGGCATGCAAAGGGCTGCGTTGCCAGAAATAAATTCTTTTTTTTCTCCAGGTGCTTGAGGGAAACTGGGCCCTGACCAGTTTGTTTTTTAATTTCCTTTGCTATTTGGAATAATAAAACTCCTCACTTCATCACTCAGTACTTTTATGTAAATAAGAAAACATACAGTGCGTGGGCGCGGAACCAACCGTAGGCTGCATTTGCTTTCTCAGCTGACATTTTTTGAAAATGCTACGCTTTCATGGCCTCAGTGTTATTCATTTACATACCTCAGTAGACAATTTCATCAAGCAGTTTAAAAGGGGTCATGCCATATCAAATAAGTTAGGAGAATATTCACAGACTTAACACTCTTGGGTAGTATTCTCGTGCATTTCAGCAGAGGAAGAATATGCTACTTTGTTAACCAAATGCATCAAAACTATCTTTCCTGAGGAAAGGTTGCACAAGACACGAAAAACGAGGGAAGGGTGGAGGGTTTAAAAGTCATAAAAAGCTTTGACATTCTTTTGAGTGATAGACACATATTTATGCAACAAACGCCTCCTCCTGAAACAAGGGGGAGATTGTGTAGCCTGGCAAATCAATTTCCCACTCCCACACACTCATCTCATTTCACACGCGGCCTTGATCCAGCCGCTGCTATCGCCTGTAGCCTCAGCTGACTGGTTGACCTATGGCATTGCTCTGTTCAGCTTTAGCAGCTCTCCCCGGTCACCTGAGAACCAAACTCTGCTTCCTGTCAATCTCTTTTGGTTTTTGTTTGTAAAAGAAAGCACCACTTTCTTCCCTTTTTTTAAACACATTTTTGAGCTTTGAACCCTCTGACTCAAACAGATATCTCTACCTGACACATACAGGTTGTTTTTTTATACAAACAGCAACAAACAGTTGTGTGTAATGTGCCCTCCAGTGATGGTGAATACTTAATATTGCCTGTGATCTATTGGGGTTCTCCCAAGCTGAGACTCAGATGCTGGCATTTTCAATGGTTAGAAAGTGCACAAAGGAGTTTCATTCTACATCGGCTAAAAGCACATTTACAACATGCCTTTGACATCAGAGTTACACAATGGTAACATACTATACACCACAGTAACTGCAACAGATCACTCAAAGGCAGGTTACACTAAAGTCCCCTACTTTCTTGTTTCAACATTAGAGAGAACTGGCTCATAGCGAGCAGACCTATTAACAATACAATAACTGCACAATGTTGCCAAACACTATGTGCAGAACATTATTCAGAGGCATCTTTTTTTTTTTTTACTGTACATGAACTCACAACACTTAACAACAAAGAGCCAACCATCTAGTTTCAAAGTGACAGTCATTTCTCAGATTCAGTAGTACAACATACAGTAGATGTTTTTGACATTTCTGGATTAAGGACAGACAGATAAAGGAAAGAAAACAAAGAAACCTGTGAAAACACTTCCAAAGTATTGTACTGTATCATCAGCAACACCTACTTTGCCTTCAGCTTGGCTGAATGGTATGTTTAAAGCCACAGTTGAACAGGTCTTAGTGATATTAAATAAAGTGTAACTGCCTCATAACACCCCTCTCCATCTCTCCTGGACAGCTAGGGACCATTTGTTAAGATAATACAAGAGAAGAAGAAAGCAAGTCAACAATTACACTGGAAAAATATATGTTTGTTTATATTCATATATATAGCATCTTTAAAATCTCTTTATACAGAATGTATATATAGTGTACTTATGGCCATCTTGGCAGAGAAATAAAGGCATCTGAAACAATCACCACTCTCTTGATGCCATGGTCTTCCCAGGACCAGACATTGTTACATTGCAGAAATGCTAAGAATCAGGAAAGAAAGTGAGTTCTCTTTTTTTTCAGTGGCACTTTGTGCATCAAAAAATTAAAATCTAGAGTAAGGCTACAAGGGTGTGTATGTTTATCTGATAAAAGTTTGTCAAAGTAGGCCATTCTAAAGGATCCTCAAGGGTTGGATATGTTGCTGTGTGTGTGTTTTAGACCCATTCATCCAGCCTAAAACACTGCTGGAATAGAGCTGTACAGTGTACCATTGTACTGATGAAAGAAGAAAATGATCAAAAAGCATTATTTAAGTATCTCAGGTACATTACATTTTGGGTGAGCCGTCGTTGGCCGCTACAACATGCTTAGGAGAGGTAACATTTTTCAACTGTGTGTTTTTTATTGACTTTTCTTGGTTTTCTTTCACCTGACAAAAGCAAACACACAGAGACCAGAAAGCAACAGAACAGTGATTGCTTTTGTTGAGTTAAATTTTTTTTGTCTTTACAATCAGCTGCTGGTATGTCTAAGTATAAGCCTAAGTAATCAAACGGTATTTGTATTGATTTTGTTTCTTTATTTAAATATTAGCAGTGGATCTTTAAGACTAATCAGACTCAACCGTCACATCACGCACATAAATAACAAAATAAATATACAGCCATATCAGTCCATTTCTTTCATATTAAATAAATAATAAATACATACTTTCTTTTTTTCTCAGCAGTGGGTTTCCGACCATAGCAGTAACAGAAAAAACATAATCAAAAGGGAAAAAAGAACAACCCCCCAAAAAAATGTCTTTTGTAAAATTATCCAAAAAATTTGTCATTGTTATAAAACATCTGCACTTAAAAAGGCTTTTTAAAAAGTACTCAAAACAAAATATGCCTTGTCAGTTATCTATATAGATTCTTAAAATATTGACTAAGACATCTGCGAATCGCTTTGACCATAATAATCAGTAAAGATGCATTTTTGTGTGTTACAAAACAAAGTTAATAAATAGATTGCTTCAAATAAATAAACCTCAATAACATAAATGACAATAAGTTACAATTTAAAAGTTAACAAGTTTAAATAATTCAAATATAACAATAATTATTGGACCACAAAACTATTCATTGAAATGAAGTGCAATTCCTATGTTGATAAATACTATCGATATGACTAACTGAAATTGAAATGTGTGCACACTATTACTATAATCATTTCAGTTTAAATAAAGAAAACAAAAGGATTTAGCTGCTGCTTTTTAAAACATGTCACCAGCTGTTCAATGAAAAATAAACAACCTACGCTGCTCCTGGATCTGTCTCATGACCTTACTTGAAGTATTTTTCCCCGCTATACTGAGTCAACATTGCACTGTTGACATCTTTGCTGCAGTAATAGCACAAAGCAAACACAAATTCAGTTTCGTGCAGGCTTCATATTGCTGGGGTGTGTGTGGCCATGAATCAGACAGCCTCTTTTTGGAGCCAGAAAACACACACACACACACACACACCACAGTGAATGCTACAGGACAGCACTGAGAGTCTTCACGTTCATCTGTGTCTTCTTCTTCAAGTCGCAGAGCTCCTCTAAGCAATCCCTTGTTAGCGTTCCACCACCTTTTAGTAGATGTGCAGCGTGACGACCAGTTAGCCACACAACAGTGACACCTTCTCCACAAACAGTTAAGGACACAAAGGAGACAACAGGTAAACATACAGCATATTAAATCCCCCAGATACAGTTCTAGTAAAAGTATTCTTCTTTTCCATCCATCCTGACTGAAGGATCCATCTTCTCCCTCTTATCCCCGCAGCAGCATGGTGTGGATTTTGGTCCTCATCACTTTTCTTCAAACAGAGTGCTCCCTGGGTTGATTTTTTTTTAAGTTGCCGTTAAATAACCTGAATTCCCTTTTTGTTTTTGAATCATATTTCAATATATTGTAGAGTATTTCAACATCTCTCCTTCATCTCTCCATATCCACCTCTGTCACGCTCCTGCGCTTCAGGACAGTTTCCGTGTTTGTGTGCACGTGTCGAGCCTCAGACTTTGATGCCCTTCACAGCTTTGTTGATGCTCTCCAGCAGAGCCTTATTCTCGGGGCTCTGGAAACAGTCCTTGTTGGTATACATGTCGGTCAGGGTGCTCACATAGCTGTCGAAGTTCTGCTCAGTGATCGGCTCCTGCTGTGATGCAGACAACAACCAAACTTAACTTGGAACAGGAGGGAAACAAATACCTATATACTTTTTAACACATGAGATTCACTCAAAATAAATATATTAGTTAAAAAAAGGTGTGAGCAGGTTCTTCACTGTGTGTGTAGGAGGATAATAACTCACCATGTGGGGCAGACGAATATTAGCCAAGCTACGGATGAGGGCGCGGCTGAGACCAGACAACTCCATAAACAGGGCCTCATTCTGCTCCTCAATCATCTTGTTCTCGTGCTCGATGCTCTTCAGATTCTTCTCCATTGAGGAGATCTAGAAAGCACAGCAACATATTGTTTTTACAGGTGACACCACTTTAGACATTAATCTGCAACTAGAAATTAATATTTTAAGAAATTTCACTGATTAATCTGGTGATGATTATCTGTTTCTTTAATCACTTAAGCAAACCAATAAGTGTCCCTCAGTCCAACCATGTTGTGTATGGGAGCACTGGAGCACCATGTGTGTTATTACACTTTTTGCTCCCGTTTAAGTAACATTTACTAAAAATTACAGTAGCCAGGTGTGTGAGAAGCACTGGGAGCCACAAACAGACTGGTCTTTAGTTCTACTCTTATAATGTGTAATTTCTGCAGAGCACTGCTCTCACAAATTGTAATTGTGGAACAAGGTTAATTGGTAAAATGTAATATTTACACATATGCTTTGCTAACGTTGACACCTAGGTTACACCAGACCAATAGTCTGTACTAGCAAGTTGTCTAGTCTGACTTAAAGCTTTATTACCAGGCAGTTTGTTTTATAGCTTTGTCTTTGTAATATGTAAACAACATACTGTATACGTTCCTTAAAGGTCCCATTTTATGCAAAATCCACTTTTTAGTCATTTTTATACATTTATATGGCCCTTGGGTGTATCTAGGCATACACCAAGTAGGTGAGCATTGAACACAACATTCATTTTTCTGTTTCAGTCATTCAGTCAAATATTAACACACCACACACACAATTTGCAGGTTAAAATAAACCAAATACAGAAACACACCTGAGTCTGCAGGTTGACCATGTCAGCTTCCATTTCGTTGTTGGATTCGTTGAGGTCGTTAATCTCTTTGTTGAGCTGCTTGATGTCCTCATCGCTGTCCAAAACTAAAAGAGAAGACAGATGCATTAAACATACATTGAAGCAGAAAAGAGCAGTGCCAGGTCTGTATGTGCTGTTTCTTTTTACTGTATAATTATATGTATATTAATTCACCTATGCATACAGACTCATTTATAGAATTTGAACCTTACCATCACTGGCTCTGAACTTGGTGCCCAGGTAGTCCTCTGTGGGAAATTTTGCCTTCTTCTTGGCGAACAAGGCTCTGGGGCATCCTGAGAGGCTGGAAGCACAAGTGATCCACAGATTCATAATACTGCAAAATGCAGAGCACTTTCTTCAAATTAACATGTTTAACACAGAAACATAAACACAGACGTTCCTCAAACTTTCAGCACAATTTTTTTTTAATCTGCTGAAAAAACTTTTCCTTCTCAAACTTCTCAAATTCACACTGCTGTGTTCTCGTTATAAGAGAAACAACCACAGGTCGACTAATTTTAGACTAGATTGCCTCTATGCAGCTTTACCTGCGGTGTGTGAGGAAACTTCCATTAGCATGTCCAGAGCCATCACAGCCTGGGGTGGGACAGGTAGGACCCTCTGTCTTAAAGGCCTTCCAGTTGAATGGTGTGCCGTTCAGGAGACCCTCCTTCTGTCTGCGGGCTGCCAGCGGACAACCATAGGCGCTACGGTGAGTGGCGTACTTCCCACTGATGTGGCCTAAGCTGTCACAGCCCGGCACCGGGCATCTGCAGGGAGCAGAGGAAAGGACGGAAACAAGAGAAAGATGGGGAGAGAATTGTACAGCAGGAGAGGGAGAATAAGTGTTGAAGCCAGGCAGCAAAGACAGAAATAAAGAGTGAGAAGATATAAAGGTTAGACAAGGAGAATTCAACATCTTTACCTGTAGAAAAAGTTGAAAATATTAAAATGTATATAATTTTTAATTTAACTTATGTACTTTCTTTACTAGGCCAAATTCATTTTCTCACATTTTTATGGCACTTTATTTATGCAATATATAATATTACTAATGTAGTAGCAATTAACATTTACATGCTGTTATCCACATGTTAAATTAACTTTTTGTGTGCAAACTCAATATGACGCTCATGTATTTTCTTATGTATTGACAATCTACTCTACAATAATCTACCATAAACTACATTCAGAATCAGTATCTGCAGTAAGTGTATTTTCCCATCAGTAAGGGCCTGATTGTTTCACTCAATTATGGGGGCAGGTCAGTACCCGTTCATATGAGTGGCTCTCAGTGACTTCCCTCTCTCTCTTTCTGTCTCTTTCTTTCTCTTTTCATTGCATTTTACTTTTACCGTCAGTCTTGCTAAAAGCAGACATTATGGCTTTCTGAGCGGTACGAACTTTAAAAGCTCGGAGTCCTCCTGGTTGTCCTTGGTAGGAGTTTTAATTCCACTTTTCTTGGCACGCGGGCACCCAGAGAGACTGAAAACAGAAAGTATGGAGTTGATAACTTAGGGTTGAAAAAAAGCTCTGGTGATTGCTTGATAAAGGGAGAGAACATTATCAGGAAGAATAATTTTACAGAGGTTGCTGAACCAAATTACAAATCAAACTCAAAAACGCCTGATATGGCCAGAAAAGGAAAGGAAAATGGAAATGTGTGGAAATGTGTATGTGGTGTCTGTCTAAATCTACCGTGAACTGTCACTAGGCCTCTCTGACTGACTGTTTGTGTCCATGTGTTTGTATGCATTTTTGTGTGTGCATATGTGGTTTTTGTTTGTTACCTTCTATGGGAGGCGTAATTGCCTGTGATGTGACCTGAACCATCGCATCCTGGAGTGGGGCATCTGGGAAAGAGCACAGCAATGTTCAACATTTAATAAAAGGTTACCAGAAAAAAAATAATAACTAGATGTTTTATAATTGTGTGTCTGAAAATGGAATTATGCAGATGACAGAAATGGTCCGCTTTTTTAAACCTGCTCATGTTTTTATTCACTCTTAGGCTTCTTTGTTTTAAATGCAGTCTTTTCAAGCTCTCTGCCATATAAACACTTCTTGTATGCTGGTGTGACTATGTGTGCTACAGAATTACAGTTTCATTTCACATTTACATGAACTGATTTAAGTGAAAGGAGGCATGGTCTGAGCCAGATGCAGAGAAAATCACCATGACAGATGCAGCAGCAGCAAAGAGCAGCAGCAAGCAACAAAAGATAAGTTAACGTCAGCAGTATAAAGCATTGTGGCAGCGGCCAGTGTCAGTAGCAGTGCATTAAAGTGGCAGTGAAAAGGTATTGAAGGTGTAGAGCAGACATACTTGAGTTCAGGGGTGTGGGCCGCCATGAGGGACCGAAGGCTCTTATCAGCGAGAGGACACCCAGACAGACTGAGGGAAAAAGAGAAAGAGTGAAGGACAGGCAGAGGAAGAAGGCCGAGGATAGCCAGTGTAAACAGATTGAAAGAAGACAGGAGAAACACACGAGTGAAGGGAAATCAAGAATGCGAGGCATACCAAGGTCATTTAGGAAGAGGAGGACAGACGGCAAGAAGTAAATTACTGATTCATATCAAAGTCAATGACCATCTTTGCTTCCTGGGCTCACGCTACATTATTGCCTCTGGCACGTCAAGATCAAATAAAATATTTGAATTAGTCATGGTACGCCTGCTTTGGACTCAGGTGGAGAGTGTGAAGCAGAGGAGCCTCAATAGAGCTAACGTTTCATATAAGAATTTATTTATAGAGTACTAGCACTCTTAGTCTCCTAAATAAGTCTGCAATGGTGCATACCTGCGATGGGACGCATAGTTTCCAGTGATGTGGCCGCTGCCATCACACCCAGGTGTAGGGCACCTGGAGAGGGAAACGGGAGGAGAGATACACAGATGAAAAATAGAGAAAGGCAAATATAAGAAGAGGTTAAATAAGAACATTCTTTGGTGATTAATGAGAAGTTCATTTTCTGTCCCAGTTTGTTGTCTTTTGTAGACAAGCTGTCAGTGTTGGCTGTACATAATGATATTTAGTTTTATTTTACTAACATTCACATTCCTCAAGTCCTATGTTGAGTTTATTGATCATTGTGCTTTTTAAGGAACTATCTGACCTGTAAACATGTTACTGATCCCTTAACATTTCATCCATCACCAGGTCAAATTAGTACTTTGCCTACGCTTTGGCCTGCAAAACAAATACATTTCCCACCAGCCTTACCTCTACTTTGTGTTTAGCGGTGTTAATTTGCTAATCTGCTAACTCAGATGGTGAACAAGCATGTTGTTGTTCTTGGTACAGAACTGCTGATGTGGCTGCAGACTCCAACTTTTAAAACTTACGATAGCAACTCTTTCTTGGCGTCCTTGGGCTGGAACTTGACCTTGAAGCTTGGGGTTGTGACCTCTCCTGGGTACTTTCTCTCTTCCAGACAATCTTGCATCATGTCACAGTCCTCAGGGTCAGACGAGACAAAAGACTGGCCAGTGTGATCCATCTGAAAAATGACACCAACGTTAATGTGAGTCCACTTGAAGTTGTTTTGTTAGTTAAATTGTACTAATGTGCTGTTATGTGCGTTCACCTTCCTGAGTGACAGCTTTGTCGCAATAGCCATGACTATTTGTATACAAGCAAAGAAACTTGGCAAACCATCATGTGCACAAGTCTCCACTCTGATCCCTTTTTATTCTTTTGTAGACAACTGATGTTTCCAAATGCAGAATGTCCTCATAAAAAATTTACATTCAAGGCCCTTTATATTTCTTTTGAAAAAGTTCAAAGGCGTAAAAATTAGCATATGCCAAAGCCAGGATGGTGCAATGCACCTGACACACCACCTCTGTTGCACAGTGCAATGTTTTAACAGTAAAGTAACTCACATTTTAGTGAAATAAATGAATAATGGAAAGAGGAAAAGGGGACAGGAAATAATGCGAGGGGGGTTAGACACGACAAAATGATGTAAACAATTAAGAGTCTTTTTCCAAAAAGCTTAGGGGGAACTTTGTCTGTTGTTATTTATGTTGCAATAGTCCCTCTGTGACTAAAACCATAGGAAATAATGTGCGTTTGGAGTTTATACTTTTGTTTGTTGTGACTGTACTGACCTCATCCATTTCCTCCTCCCTATGGCGACTGGGTTTGGTGTAATCCAGAGGTCCTTCCCAGTCCTCCTGCTTGTAGGTTTGTAGGTTTGGTGACGTCATTCCGCTGTTTCCACCGTGATGGAGCGAGGAAGAGGAGGAGGAGGAAGGGTCTGGGGACCGAACACCGGGGCTGGTGCCAGACAGGCTGCCCTCTCGTTTAATGGGCTTCTTCATACTCAGGTCCAGGGTACCATTCTCATCCACCTCAATGTCCATTTCCTAGAGAAAAGGTCATTTATAATTGAGTCTGCATCACATCAGTAGCTGTTCATAAAAATACTCATCATGGATTAATAAGTTAAGCCTTGTTGAAGTTTAAATTAAAAGTAATTACATAAGATATTATAAAATAGAATATGAAACGTAAATGAACAAATCAATGATTTAAAAGGTTTTTAAAACAACTTCTCTCCACCGCTTGTGGCAGGTTTGACTGCTCAGACATTGTGTGATTATATGTTTCTCTTAAGAATATCTTCAGACTCTGAATGAACCACTTAATTTCAATTCTAAGGAATGCTCCAAGCTCACAAGCCAAGCTAATGGCAGCTAGCTGGCAAAGCGTGTTAGTGATTATCGAGCTTACATAGGCTTAGAGAGGCATGTGGCCATATGATTGGCTAAATGGTGAAAGGATGGAAACTGGTGACAGCTCATTTAGTAAACCCAATCATTTTTTAATCATGAGTTTTAATGATCTAGATATTTCACAGTTTATATGATTAGTCTATTAGATTTAAAACCAAAAACTGTGAAGCTGAGAGAAAATAACACACACACAGTAAACTAATACACTAACAGTCAATAGTTTTTTTTAATTTACATAAACATATAGAGGCCTATAATCATTAGTATTATCTTCCA
>OMLM01020933.1:0-21235 GCA_900302695.1 Helostoma temminkii | reverse complement strand
TATCTTCCAATAGCACATTATGTTTGCTAATGCTAGTTTGTTACTTTAAAATGATAAATGATCCTTAGAAATCCCTTAAGCAATGATAGTAACACATCTGAGGACATCTTTTAATTAAAAACATGGTAATCCCCATGTGTGTCCAAACCTCAACATCTAATATAAATGACAAACATTGTGCACAAGAGGGAGTCCTATACGCACTGTATGTCATAACTGTATGACACTGACTGTTATTAATTTGGCCATTGATTACCAACCCGAGCAGATTCTGTTAATAAAAAAATAGATAAATAAATACTTTATTAATACCCTTGGGGAAAATCTTTGTAGACAGGCTGCCCCAGGTACACTTTAACATGTGGCCAGGAGTCAGGAAAACTGGCAGTCGAACCACCAACCTTGGGGTTTCATAGATGACTGCCCTACCAACTGATCCATCATCACCACATGCATTAGCATAACTACAGATGGATTTAAACTAAACTTTCATGTTGTGCAATGACTGATTTCTTCTTCTATCCATCCGCCTTCACCTGTTTGTAAAATCGCCCTCGAGCTTGTACCAAACAAACACATCAGTGTGAAGCACTTTTTCCGAGTGCCACATCTTCAAGTTCAGAACACCTCCTTCAATGATAAGCATGTTAGTAATCATATCTAACATACTCCAGTAGTACTTTGCCAACAGCACCAACTCCACGGTACATTTGCCTGTGCTCTATTATAGATTTGGCAGGTGAACAGAAACAGAGGAGTGAGATGAGCCATGTTTTCGGCATTCGTCAAACATGGTACTCATATGGGCTGGTCAAGGGCCAGGAAAATCAAAGGGTTAGAAGAGAAGGAACGAAAACGGGAAGAGTTCCCAGAAATGTCCCGGGTTGATGAGCTCAGTGTTCCAGTGTTTCACTATTGGATTTCAACTGGCTCAGATTCTGACTCCAGATCAGTCCTTGGTTGATCTGCGCTGTAATACTCCACATCCAAGGCTTACTGTTGGATCTGTGCCTTCCTGAACAACACCTTCCCTTTCTGTGCTGCCTGAGACATTAATCTTCACTTTTTATCTCCCTAAAACCCTGTCAGGAAATCGAAAAATGATGAAGCAGTCACTTTCTCTCCTCTGTGAGGCAAAAAGGCTTTTAAAAATCACAATATGGGGGAAAGTGGTGCTCCAATTACACCTCCTGTGCACCGATAGGGGAAAGAGGGAGTAAGTGAGAGATAGATGATATTAACAGAGAAAGAGAGAAGCACTGAGAGTTGCATGGGGAAGAGGTGAGTGAGATAAAAGAGTAAAAAGAGATGCGAAGAGAAAATGAAAGAAATAGTGGCAAGGGTGGAGGAAGAGAGTGGGAGATCCGTCCGGCAGATAATGAAAAAAGGCTACCTGGTGGAAAAGTAATCCAGGGAACTGGCAGCCAGCCAAATTCAATAACAACATGAAAAGTGTGTGGGATGGATGGAAGGATGAAAGAGGACGGGTGAGGTGATGCAACTGCATCTCAACACTCTCCTGTTGCTGTAAGCCAATGCCTCCTGATGATATATTCATGCAGAGTTGATGGGGAGAGAAAAAATGAGCAAAGAGAGGAGAGGAGAGGCACACCCATTGCTTTCCCCCTCTCGTCTCACCAGCTGCGGCCTGCGATGTTTCAATCTGCACTACAATCAGATAATAATCTCTTTCTCTGAGTGCTACGGGGAAAAGCACACTTTACAATAATAGCCGCAACCACATATAAGTGATTAATTTTGTATCTGTAGTTTTGATGGGTGATGATGGATTTATTTCCAATACTCTTTCATTGCAATGCTTAATAAATAGTAATTAATTAAAAAACATATGACTAAGGGTGGTCTGTACCTTGTTCAGGGGTTTGGTGCTGAGGTTCTCGGGTTTCTCCCAGCAGCGCGTGGACAGGTTGAGGATGGCGGTGGCAGCCATGTGAGCGGCCTCAGCATCATGGGAGTAGTCATAGGCCAAGGTGGAGCTCTTCCCATAACCGTGGAGACTGAGGCTGGGTGATGACGACTTGGGAAATGAGGGCTTAGCTGCAGGTGGATAACAATTTAATTTATTTTTAAGTCATCTAACGTGGTGCATGACCAGATACATGGTATAAATGATCGTGTATATACTGTGAGTGAACGGCCAGGCTTAGTATGCAGATCACCTTCCAACCAGAATGCCATGATAGAAATCTCTCTTACTTTTGAAGGCTTTGGGTGAGGTTTCGCTGGTGGGCATCTTTGGAGCAAGCATGCGCTTCCCAAACACTTGAGCGTCGAAGCTTGCATAATCGAAGGATACCTTGGAGTACTTCTCCAGCTCCTTGGCCAGGTTGGCGCGAGGCGTGGCGGGTGCCATGTTGGGCCTGTAGCTGCCATACTGCGGCACCTCCAGCTGCTTCACAAAGCACATGGGCCTGTGAGGGGGAGAAAGAGCGGACATCATGAAGGTGCTTGTGGGCGGGGATGAGGGATAAGGAAAAGCTTGGGATCAAAGACAAAAAAAAGCAGGGAGTAGAATAGAGCTGAATAAAAGAAAATGAGATGGGAATTAAAAGAAGATTGATGCAATAAAGACTTGCACAATAAAAACAAAATAGAGAGAGGAGAAAAGAAAAAGCACGAGAGAGAGGGAGGTGGAGTGACACAGAGAGAGTAAAGATAGGGGCAACGGTGTACTTAGCAGGAGTGCAGCAGGATTAAAAGCTCTCTTATCAGCAGAGGGCACATTTGCATGTTGTACAGCATGGAATTTATGAGCTTTAAGCCCTCTCGTTTTCCTGGAGAGCCTGGGCTTTTGTCAGACTGATAGACCAGGGAGAGGCAGATGGGTGGGGAAACAGAGGAAAGAAAAGTGAGAAAGAAAGAAGGGGGAGTGGTGAAAGAGGGACTAGGGAAGGATGTGGCGGAACCCTTGTTTTTCCTCCTTTGCATCCTGTACCACTGAAGCCCACATCTGGTCTCCAACCATAAGCTCATTAATAAGCTACACAGCCTGGCCTGTATTCACACTGCTCCGGGGTGGACTTCACACCAATAACATACGATCACAATAGAGCCAGTCTAAAGGAGGATTTTTAATGGCAGTAAAAAAAATCCACGACTGATCACAGGGAATTTGTATTAATTCAACCTGGATTCCATTAGAACATGGACTGCACGAGAAAGTATTTTGCCCTATACATACCAGACAGGCCTTTTAATAACAGTCAGAGAAGGAAAAACAAAGCAAGGCTTATTATGTTTTAATCCTCAATGCTTTGTCTGACCACTGATGAGGTTTTCCTCAAGGAAAGCAATTATTTTTCCTATCCCCTGCAATGCCCCTATAACTTGCATAATTAGCTTATCAGCTGCATTATTAATTAAAATACCAACGAGGAAGAGCCTGGACTTAGCATAATACCAGTGTCTGGTTTGTGTTAATTATCATTCTTTTGGCTGTGATCATGGTGCCTGGCTGGTTGGTGAGATGAATGAAGATAAAGAGATTTCAGAGTCTGAGGTGACGGTAATGATTAGACTGCTGGACTGGATGCTTCAACACTTTCTGCCATTCACAGGCCAGCGCCACCTCTCAGAAGGGCCACAGTAAAAGAATCAGCTGTGTGGGGTTTAGATGGGAGGAGACACCTGTTATGCCCAGACTGTTTCTTTAACTTCTTGCCATTCACTATTTTATCTATGGAGCCTTTAAAATGTTTCACACGAGTCAAAACTGTTACGCATCAATTATTAATATTACAACTTAAAAAATTAAAGTGGAGTGTAAATAGAAAGGAAAAGGCTCAATGCTTTTCTTCCAATCAGATGAAAAAGGGGAAAGCTTTCTCATATGTCTCATATTTATTCTCTATTTTCTCTATTAAATGCATCACATATACAGTATATATAAAACAAACTGGGTGTTTCAGTGTATGTCCAGGACAGGAATGCATAAAAATATGACCTATGTGATGTTAACCTTAGCAGGACACTGACTAAAGACTTTGTCTTCATTGTTGTACTACCTTTTTTATCTACCTATTAGAGGTGATGCTACAGAGTAAGCATTAGCATTATATTTCTTTTACCCTCTATTTAAGTATCTCATTAAACATTATTAATTAAAGCATTCAGAATTCACTTATCAGCTCGTCTTTAATCAACCATCTATTGGAATTCACATGATATTGTACCAAGAACTATTTAAAATGACTACAGTATATGATCAGATACTTTTTCTGATCACCCACCTTAGCACTCTGTCGTTAGGACTTCCTTTAAGGTGCTCACTGCCTGGCTGAGAGATGTGCGGCTTATCGTGGCTCTTGGACAGCTTCTCTGCAGCTGCAATGGGGCATCCAGAAAGACTGGAGGGATGGAAGAACAGAAAAAAGATTAATATTAAACAGAGAGCATGTTGCTGACCATGTAAATCCTCATCACACTGATGTGGACTGACACATTGGCTGTCCTGCATACATTAATATGTGAGAGTGCTAATACACAAAGGCATTACACTGCATCATATGCAGAAACATGCATACTTAAACACGAATACTACACTGTGATATATGTGTGAGTACCTGCGGTGTGTGTTCCGGTTGCTGTTAACATGGCCTTGACCGGTGCAGCCGGGAGTTGGGCACTTCAGCACATTCTCATGCATGGCCAGAACTGAAGAGATAATAACACAGTCAGAGAAAACCCAAATCTTTGTACCCTTCCTTTTTTCTTGACTATGGCAACATAACAAAATGGTGAATATTTAAGCTTCTTTCTATTTTTGTACAAAGGGCCACTAATGAATGGTTATTAGTGCACACTGTAGATTCAATGAATCAGACACAGGCAGCATTATTTAGCAATATCACGCTGTAGCTGCCGATGCAGTATCTTCAGTCCCCGTGTATAAATACCAACAAGAATATGAAATGAATCTTAATCAGACAACTGCTGGAAACTAGACTGCATTTAATGGACCTGTAGTCATGGCTACAGAAAGATAGCATCTGATATGTACAATATGTAGGACGTAAGTTTATATACTTTATTTATATTTTTAGAGAACTGTATTGGTAGGTCAACTTTTATGACCCATCAGCGCTCAGATGCTTGACTGTAACCTCTGGAACAACAGTGTAAAGCCTACAGCCTCGAGGTGAGATATTTAGCAGCTACTGAGGTGATTGTGCCCTGTAAGTACATGGAGGGTCTGAGCATCTGATGCAAGAGGTCACGGTGACCTCGGTTTAGCCTGGATCGATCAAAACTTGAGAAATCATGGGTAAACTTGTATTATAGTACTTATGTGATGTCTACTTCTACAGTAATGGAAGGTAGAGGGCTTTTATGAATATCAGAACGCCCTTTGTTGTCATTTTGTCTCTCCCTGCTTATTTTCATCTTCTCAGCAGCTGAAAGAAAAAAAACTCACTCTCCGGGGGGATCCTGTCCTTGTGCGGACAGCCTGACAAGCTGCGGTGGTGGGGGTAAAGACCGGTCACGTGACCTGTCCCATCACAGCCTGGGGTGGGACACTTGATCTCCCTTTTCTCTGGCCTAGTGCTCTCTGGATGAAGGAGGGTAGAATCAGAAAGCAGGAGAAAGAGATGAGGAGAGTAGAAGAGACAAGAGGAGAAGAGAAGAGATTAATAAAGAGGACAAAAGCAAGTGGTTAATGCCATCAGACAGTCTGCTTGGCTGAGCATGAAATCTAGACATATTTCAGACAACTGTACAAAAGCAACACCATCTGTATCTACGCCTCATGTCTTATGTGTCTCTGTAAATGCACAATGTGTTTTATGCATTAGTTTAAATACGATTTGAGTGTTTCTATAAATGCTTGCAGTGATGAAATACTGTCAGATGTTTGAAATATTACAGCTTTTGTACAAAGACCGCCCACTGATCTGGGTGGTTTGATCATTTTCACGAACTTGCTAAACTTGTCTGACATTTTCAAGCATCTTTGAGAAAAACAGCACCTGAAAATACACCAGGAGGAAATCACACCACTGTAATTTAAACATAATTAAAGCTACCTACTCCTCCCTACTGCTACTGGAGGTAGGCCAGCCACTGTCGGTGGCACTGGAGGAGGCAAAAAGGAGCAAGAGGATGGTGTGATGCTCTATTGGCCTTCAAATTGAATGTTAACGAGACATGCATCTCCTAATTAGCGCCGAGCAGAACAGGAACGTCACCACAGGAGGGAGTTGGGGCCAAGAAGAGGGCAGCACTACCAGGCATGTAATCACACTACTGCTATACAGCGACGAGCATGACAAATGGGCAGCGTGCCAACAGTGAAATACAAGGCCCAAACACGCGCAACATGTAAACAAGCACTTCACCACTGACTGTGGAACAACCTGCACTCTTTTCCTCGTTCTTGCTCTTTCTCTCGAACATCTCGTGTTCCCTGCTTCACCGTTGTTCCACTTCGCTCTGTCTCTCCCTCTCTCTCTTCAAGCACTTCCTCTCATCGAAGTCTATTCAGCTGGAAGTCCTTGTTCCCCCCACACAATACAGAAAGTAGCATCTAAACACAGCTCTGTGACTCATCGGTGTTTGTTTGGTACACTGTGTTTGTTTGTACACTCTGCTTCCAACATTAAGTTAAGCACATGACACCTTGTGCTGGTTTAATACATCATTTCTGTATACCCGCCTACATGTTTGTGACTCAATTTGCAGCCTAATCACTTCTGTGTAAAGAACTATGGTGATGCTTATGCATGTGTAGACCAACTACTTGAGTTTACTACTCAGCATTTCACAAACCTTAAAATATATTTTATGCAGACCTCTTATGTCTGATAGAACCACTATGTCATCATGGAACAAATTTAGATTCTGAGATTTTTTACTATTCTTGAAAGAGGTCATCCATAGCACAGTGATAATGCTTGCATTTCTAGACTATGCAATGCATTCCCTTTGACACTGATATTGAAGCCTTTTGAAATCAAACTATGAAAATGAAGCTGAGAGCTAGAAGACAATTAGCTTAACTTAGCATAAAGACTGGAAGCACTCTGAAACAGGTCATTTGAGTTGCTCCATAGTATGAAAATCTGCATACTAGTGCACAAAATTAACATACGGTTAACATACCTCATTTGCTGAGCCAACTGTTTTGTAGCTTGAACTTCATATTTAGCACACAGGCATGAGATAAGAATCAATCAACTCAATTAACTCTTCGCAAAAAGGCTAATAAGCAAATGTCACATTATACCTTTCATAAAAGAAACAACTAATTCAGTTGTCATTTAGTTCTTACTGTTTTGTTTTTGTCTTTGTCTTGTCAATTGAAATGTTCCAAAACACAAAGTAGCTTCTCACAAAAAAAAATGTCAGCAGGTAAATATCAAGTCTGCGATTGGAACGTCCTTGGATTCCCCACCAAGGACTCTGCTGGTGCCAGCATCATATGATGCTTTAAAATATCCAATAGACTAAATGTTGTACTGTTTACCTCAAGTGACTTTCATGTCTCAGTACATATTGAAGTCCTGCCCTCCCCTCTTAGTTTCTTCACTCTGTCCTACCTTTGCTGAAGTAACTCTTGCGGATGATGTCCAGGTGCTTGGGCCTGTCATCCATGGTAAAGTATCGCTGGTGGTGGATATCTGGGGCGTGGAACAGCTCTCTGGGCCCAGCTGGCTTCACCTGTTCTGCCTTCAGGGCGATGGCTTGCTCCAGCAGACCCAGGTTCCCTCGGGTCATGTCAAACATCTCTGACTCGTCTGTCACCGTGGAACGCTGTGACAGGCTGTCTTCGTCATCGCGCTCGTCGTCCCCATCCAGGTCATCCAAGTCTTTCTCCTCCGACTTATCTGATCGAACCTCGATAATTTCAGAAGAGGCCAAGGACAAGGCTTTGTGGATGTGATAGTTCTCAAGTGGACTGGCCCTGTGGGAGCTGTAGCTTAAAGGAGGGCTGGTCTTGTAGTTTTGAAGTGAAGTGGGTTTATGTGAGTCACATTTGTCAAGGGGACTGGCCCTGTGTGAGTTGTAGTCCTCCAGAGGACTGGCCCTGTGGTCTTCAGTCTTGATGTGTGTTCCCTGAGCTGCTGCTGTGCTGGTGATGGTGCGGATGGCAGTTGGCACATCAGAATTAGACAGAACGTGCTCCCTGTGGTCCTCTCCATCTTTCTCTTCATCCTCCTCTTCTGCTGCTGAATTGTCCTGCCCTGCCATATCTTCCTCCTCATCTTCGATCTGTTGATGGTGGACGTCTTCGATCAGATACTGGTGGTTCACCTGGCTCACGTGGTCACTACTGTCTTCACACTCTCCTTGCTCATCCTCCAGCTCCTCTCCTTCCTCTTCAGCCGCCTCCCTCTGCAGAACAGATGATTCCTCCGGTACTTGAACTCCGTGAACTGCCTCCTCCTCCTCTTCCTCCTCATTTATGCCCCTCTCCTGCTTGTCCTTTACTTCTTCGCCCCCTTCGGCTGCCACAGTGACATCCTCCTCAGTCTCCATAGCAACAGACTGCTGAATGGCCACAGTTGGAGCATTGTTGTTGGAGACTCGGCCAAGGTGGAGGAGAGAGTTGGCCACGTCTTCGGCGCTCTGAAAAGGAGACTGACACTCCTCAGGTGCAGGTGGCGCTGCTCTGAGCTCAGGCTCGATGATCACACACTCCTCCTCTGTGGAAACAAAGATGAAGAAGTCAGAGCAGTGACACAGAGGAAAGAGTGAGTCATGTTGCAAGCTAAAGCTGTTGTCAGCAATATCTTTATCATCACTGGCCTCATATCCCTGCCTGCCAAGTCATCCACTGTGAGCATACAATAAAATAAAAACACCTGCTGTGACAGGATGTAGAGATGTAAAGCAGCTTGTAGCCCTGCCGCAAGATCTGGACAGGGGCTGTTTATAACTTTGAGGGATTATTTATTATTATTATTTTTTGTTATCTGTCTGGTTTATAATACTTTATACACCATCTATCTATGATCTTGGATATTTGCTATGTATTTACATATTCCAGCTATTGAAAATGATGCTGTTGAGGGACTTTCTTGCCCTAGGTTAAGCCTCTAAGGCAGCACTCATTCAACGTAATCAATAATCAGGAAATGTTAGGAGGTACAAATGAGGGGCTGGGGACGATTTCATACATGAAGTCCAGTTTGGGGGGTATTCAGACTGTGAAGGAGTAAAAGTCTCTGCTGACTTGACTTTGGTAATTCCTTTATAATCTATCTCATTTAAGAGCCTCATCTTTAGCACAAAACTTAATCACCTTTTTCAGTCAAATCATTAATTGTATAATCTCTTCAGTGATTTGTTTATTGCTCTCCAGACTGCAAGGCAACAAATTTAAATATGTTGTTGAAACATATAAACATAAAAAGATAACAAATGGAAAGGGATTTTTGCTTGATGAATACATTAACTGGACTAACGGGATTCCTCTGACAATGAAAACATGCATATTGTTGTTGTTGTTGAAAAGAGGTAAAGATGTCTCAAGAATACCTTCATCAGCTGTAAATGCGTTCTCCTCTTTCTGATATGTGTCTTCCTCTTCCTCCCCCTCCTGTTGGCTGTGTGTCTCTACTTCCTGTCCATTTCTATGTCCATTCTGTGTCAAGTCTTCTGTCACGTCATCTTTCCCGTCCTCTACAGCTGTATCCCTCTCCTCCTTGGCCTCGCCTGCTTTCTCGCCATCCTTCTCCCCCTCGCCGTCGGCCTCGCTGCTGGCGTCGCTCTCTGTGCTGAAGCCCTCATCCAGGGCCAGTTTCAGGGGGTGGGATTTCCTCTTTGAAGCAGGTCGCTCTGATTCCTGCTCAGCCTCCACTTCCTCTAGACGGCGCTTTCTGGCTATGGGGCAACCCAGAACACTGATGGTTGAAGAGAAAAGAGATGAGAACAGATTAATACCAGGCAGGATTGTGACTGGAAATGACAAACACACCGAACACATCGAAGTAAACCTCATGCACCTCGTCACATCCATGAGTGAGTTAAAACACTATGATGAAGTGTGTGTGTTCTGGCATGTTGAAGAATGGAGTGGTTCTTCCAGCAGAGAGGGTGAGTCAACCTAATTTGGCCTGAGGAGGGCGCCATGCTCGCTCACTCAGACATCACAACCAATCTCAGCCAATTGACTGGAACGTTTAATGAACAACTTGTATGGAGAGGCAACGGGCAAAGCAGCGGAGGGTGAAATCCAATAAACTCCCTCTTACTCTCACCTGGGAGACACCGAAGGAGATTGAGGGATGATCTATAAACAAAGTGCATCTAAAATTGCCTGCTGAATGAATACACATGTAAACAGATAGCTAATATCTGCCCCTCAATAAAGAGGAGTCACAAGCCAGTGAGCTGCCCCGAGTCCCGCAGGGTCTCTGAGGGCGAGCAGCACAGACGAGGCACAGAGGGCGGGAAAATTAGGCTGGAATGAAACCAAGAGAAATCAGATTTCACTGCTGTCCACTGAAAACTTACTTTAATATATATATTAACTTTGGACTTAGGGTCTGTCGAATTATACAAAATGATATAATGAATGAAAAGGAGTAGAAAAGGGGCGGCATGGAGCTTTTTAGTCTGGGTGGTATGTAGCTCAATTTCTTAGAGCAGTTGTCTTTCAACCCCCAGGTTGGTAGGTTTGGTTCCTGGTCCTCCTGTGGCTACATGCTGAGGTGTCCTTGGACAAGACACTGAAACCCCATAGGGGGTCAATAAAGTATAAATTTTTATTTAAAAAATTACTCTTAAAATACTAGTCATTGCAGGTGGTCACGATTGTTTTTTTAAAAGGTCACAAGCCTGAGAGTTTGGAAACCACAAACTCTGTTTTGTTTGTCTGAATATACGATGAAGGGCTCAGTGGAGATAAAAATCTAGACTGCATGCAAAGAAAAAGGTATGAGAGATAACACTGAAGCTATAAGCAGCAACCAGTTGGTTTAGCTGAACTGAGCACAAAGATTGTAAGCATAAGGGAAACCACTAGCTTGGCTCTATACAAAGGTAACAAAATACACCTACCAGCATCTCTAAAGCTTACTAATTGACTTTTTTTATTGGCCAGTAACATGCTGGTCTTTTGTCACTGTGAAGATGCAGAGAAGGCACTTCACCCAGTCAAGAAATTACCACAAACACTTTGGTTTTACTGTGGATTAACAAATAACACAGCACATCTGAGGTTTAGAAGGTGCTCTACTAAAGTCCCAAATTTCAAATGTATTTCTTTAAATTTTAAGGTGAAACAAGGTATTTTCCCCATACAAGATGCTGTGGAGCAGTGTGGACAAGGAGGACAGACAGAGAAGAAGGACAAACAGAGGCTGGGTTTTTAATCTGTCCTACCTTCTGTGTCGTGAGTATCTCCCACTGATATGGCCAGAGCCATTGCATCCAGGGGTGGGGCAGCTGGATGAGATGGATGGAGGTTAGAGATACCGCATGTTTAAGACATGGTGCATTTTAGTCCTTATGCAGAAGCAATGATAACCACAGGCAATAAAAAAGTAAATTAAGATAAAGAAAACAAAGCAAAGACATGCAAACTGAACAAACATGTCACACAAATGCACATGCACAAAGATATGCACCCCCCCCTCTTCCAGCAGACACACATAATGCATGAATGCAGGTGGCATCAAGTCGGGGAGAACATAATATTGTCTGTCGTACATCAACCCTGGCCTATATCCTGTTACTATGAGCGATAAGGATCAGCCGAGACCTGCTGTAATTTCCCCTGCTCTGCTCTCCTCACCAGTCATCATCATCATCAGGTCTCGCTCTGCTCCTCTCTCTCTCTTTTCACTCCCTCCTCTGATTCAGGTTGCTATGACCCCTCAGGACAGCTCATTTCAATTCTCATTAACTTCCCCCAGCAATTGCCCTTTATTACGCCAATTATCCTTATTATTAATTTCGCTTATTAAAAAATGCTGCATTTGCATTTTAAATGAGGTGCTCTTTGGCCTCCTTACTGTTTTTTGTTTTTTTTTCTCAATTCGGATATCGAAAAGGTTTCTTTGGAGCGCAGATCAGTGTTTGGAGGTGAAATGTGACAAAATATATAGAGGATGAAAAAATAATTTAGAAGGACAGAGAGAAGGGAGGACAGTGCACTTAATGACCAGTGAGGCACTGAAAGTCACCGCCTGGGTAGATGTAAGGGGAAGGAGAGGTAAGAGGACAGGACAGTAAAAAACTAAATGATTGCCATTCACCATCCTTTCTCCTTGCACTGTATTCTTCGATCGGATCACAAAAAGATCATACAACCCTTTCATTGCAGTTATTGTATGTGTTCTTAGCAGGAAATAGCAAAAGGCTGTGAGAAATCAATACCAGCCTGTTGTAGGCACTGACCATGAGCCGAGGTGATAAAAAATAAAAATAATATTATACAATATCATCTAAAGAAGCACTGATAGTGAAAGTATAAGTGCCGGGAGGGTGCTCTGCAGCGCTCATTAAAGAACTTTATGAAAGAGGTTTGCACAGACATGAAGGTGTTTCCTTACCTCAGCTCTTGTCCTACGAGCTCAATAGGAACTGAAAAAAGAGGGAGAGAAAGAGGGGGAAGAGGAAGAAAGACAAAGAGGGAGGAACAAAGGTGAGTGTTTGCTCAAAAAGCTGTGCTGCTAAAAGAAACTCAGATCAATAAATCACAAATGCATATGAATCCCATGAGGGTTTCTCATAGCAGCTTACACACTGCTGACTGCATGATCAGGAGAAAAAAACACCTACGCACTCCCAGGTTCACACTCACACGCACACACACACATCTACATGCAAACAAACACATACAAACACATACTCAAACAAAACAAATATATCAGCACTGGTCTGCACAAACACATACATTCACACAAAGGCTACACAAAGGCTACTGCAAATGCATCCACACAGGAGAGAAAAAACCTAAATCAGCCAAACTGCATAATGCTGTTCAGAAAAAGTGACAATTATATGCGGACTTCAGCAATAAAACATGATTAATTGTTGCACTTTGGTTATCATAATTGGCAAAATGAAATTAAAAAGGAAAACTGCCTTCATCAGTAAAAAAAAAAAAGCACTTCTTTCTGGGAAAACTTATAGTTAGTGCCTTGAAGACATAAATCAAGTTCTCCTCACAAACAACACACACTCTCTCATTGCTCTGGGCTGGCTATAGGCATTGATTGGGAGTTGAGAGATAGAATGACTTTGGAGAAATATCCTATTTTCATTTGGAGCAAATAAGAAAACAATACGATCCTGGAGAATTCAGTTTGGGCTCCGATATCACATGCATTAATCACATGTCAGAATGACCCCGGGTATCAAGATACAATAAGAAATACACAATGAAATACACATTCAAACACATGCACAGACACTGTTGGTGTGTGTTTATAAGTGTGTGTGCAGTATCTTAGTTTCTCCAGTTTTCATCATGCATTTGAAATGACTGGGCGCCTTCCTGAACGCCGTGTGAACTGTTGCTCTGCTGTCTCACTTCTGAACATCAAACACACACACAAACATGCACACACTTATATACAAAAAACATAAAGACGGGCAGACAAATCAATATGTTTTAATACACATTCATATTCGTTAGGATGTTGCTTATTACTACGCATTGTGTTTTCTATTGGCATGTTTGTCCTTATGTGTATATGTATACAGTACATGCAATAATTATTGATGCATGTACATTTAAAATTTAAATTCCAGGTGATGTGTAAAGTGAAATAAAGAGGATGTAATAACTGACTGTGCTATAAAAAGCAAAAGAGGCTCAGATGTAAATATGTTTGGTTTGAAATGAGACATTTGTGGACACGAAGCCCCCTTGGCCATTTTCTTTTAGGATGGTCCCTAACTTCCCAGGTTTACGTGTAAGAGCATGAGGTAAAAATAACACATACAGCATTGATGAAGCCTGATGAAAATGTTTGAAATGTTGTTCAGGATGGCCCGAATACAGAAGTTCAAGTTATCTGAAACTTAATGTTTTTATCTTAAAGCCTACATCTGAATCTTCAGGCCTATTTCCAGTGCAAGAACTTTTCCTGGGGACCTCAAGCCTTTTGAGGAATTCTATCTGCATTTCCACCAGAACAGCCAGGGTCTAAATTTAGCTCCAGGGCATTTTTGATACGTCGGTAGCTAATTTATTTAATCTTTCTGGGGCCGTGGCCTTGCTGCAGAAATGCAAATCAAAATCCCTCGAGGACTTTTACCCCAGGGAATGTTCTTGGATTTTAGTTCTTGGCAAAGAAAAGTATATTTTCTAGAAGAAATAGGCCTATGGGATGTGCTTTCACTACTACCAGTCTGTATCAGAGAAGACATTTGTGATAAAATGTGTCAGCCCTGTGACCAAACACACGTAAGTGCCCACATGCACACACAGAATGGTTGTTTTCATGTGAAGCAGTGTGAACATGTATTCACTTAATCTGTGTGTACGTGTGAGCACGGAATCACCTTTAACAGACAGGGCACGACATGATGTAGAGAAGTGACAATACTCACCTCTGATTCCCTTGGACCGAGTGCGAGTCCGCTTGTCTTCACCCTCTACACTCATCTGAGGCGGAGAGGAGAGAAAAAGAGAATGTGAAGTGAGCGAAGGAAGAAGCAGAAATGAGGGGCAAGTGTGAGGATTCATTTCTCAATGCGCTCACAATATCCCATCACACATCCACAGTTAATCACCCTTGACTTTCCTTTGCTTCAAAAGAACTGCTGTAACAGCTATCACTGAGAATGTTCCCACTGAAACACACCAAAGGTAAAACTGACACAAAGTCATGATCGTATTCTATTAATTCTCTCAAGAAAATCTATTTTTCTGTCATCAAAGAACAAAAACACATTCTGCCTGACTGGCTTCATTGGAATAGACTGCACTGTGTATATGGAATAGACAGAAATGAGGCTACATGGTATAGAAAGAGAAAACAATCCCTGTTGTTGAAGCCACTTTTCAAATCCGTTCCCCACTGTCACCCTACACACACCTCCCATCACTCTCCCTGTAATTTCCTGCACCTGAATGGTACATATGATTGCATGGTGTGCAGCGGCAAAAGGCAACACCCACACAGAGGCCGTAGCCTCTGTAAGCAGAGGGACTAACAATCATAACTACGCTGAAAATAATAATAAAGCAAAAACACATAGGGCACTAAAAAGCCGCAGTAATATCCCTTTTAAGAAGAGGTGTGTGTGTGTGTGTGTGTGTGTGTGTGTCTGTGCGTGCGTATTGGGCTGCCACTTACTCCTGGCTTGGCTTTTAAGTCACAATAGAGCAGGTGTTAACCCTGCTGCCTCAAACACACACATACACACATGCATATTGACCCTGAGCCACACCTCCTCAGCACCATCTCTCTACGCTCAGTGCTGCTCTCAGTGCACTCTAAAGCTATCAGATGCTTTTTAGACACAATGGAGCCATTAGCTTTGATTACTGGACTCAGGGCTTTTTTATATCTCAGGTCTCCCCTCTTTTTCTCTTTCTGTGTCACACTTCCTCCCTCCTGTATACTCACCCACCCCCAAACTACCCCTTTATCCCTCTATTTGCCTACACCTCCTCCTATCCATGCCCAGGCACTTAGCTGCTTTGTTGATTCTCTATAGTCAAGTTGGCACTGCCACAGTGGGATTCAAACACGGGGTCCCTGTTTCTCTTCATTTTTTTTCCTCTCCCTCTGTCTATTTGGCATTGCCCCTTCCTGCTAATAGACTACTTATGAAAAGAGGGAGGGAAAGAGGGATGAGAGGAAGATGAAGCACGCTGTTGTTGTTGTTGTTAAGGGCTTTTCTTTTTTTTTTCCAGAGAGGAGGGTACGATTCATTCATTAGCCTCTAGTGTTTGGCCGGAGGTACAGGTGCAGGCACAGGCCCCTCCCTTCCTGTGTGAGGCTCCACCGCCTTGGCCTCCTCCTCTCTTTCCCTCACCACTCTGGGCTCCTCTTTTGATCAAGCTCTGTTAATGTAGAAGTCGTGCAACAAGCAGCAGCTTTGTGCCCTGCCTGAAGGGAGCAGTTGACTCCTTCTGTGCTCCTCTCACGGCGCTGTGTGAGAAGACCAGCGAATGAGTGCGCAGTGAAGAGTTTTCTGTCTGTGTGTGTGTGTGTGTGTGTGCTCCACTTTACATGAGTACTTATAGCTTAAACTCCAGTCCAAACTTTCCTTGTGCTTGACTGTCTGCACTTGTTTGCATTCATATGTGAATGAACAAGACTTCATTTAATAAAATGCTTACGTGCATGGGCTTCACAAGCTACAGACCATATTTATCATCCTGACGAGTTTAAAAAACATTATTTACATTTTATAGATGCCTTTATCCAGAGTGACTGACAAGTTACACATAAGGAGTCACTTGAGATTCTTGCTCAAGAACACAAATAAACTGGAGGAACTGGGGATCAAGCTGTCAACCCTAGTGGACAACCTATTGTCCACAGCCTACCTGATACTATGCATACAGACTAAGCTGCACAATATATGATATAAGTACAATTTCCCTCACTTCCATTAAAATGCTGAACAGAAATTATGGTATTATTGATTTATAATAATCAAATAATATAATATACAGCATTATAATACAACTGCAACAGCATAGTATTTGCATAACAAGTTGTCAAGTACCCCAGGGGGTAGTTCTGCGGTTGCTTGAGGTCATGTAGAAAGACTGTGAAATAGCTCAGCTAATTTGAAAAAAGAAGTAGAAATATGAATAAAAAATCTGCGTGCAGTCGGCTGTAACATCTGAGCACCACATTTTGAGAATGCATGAAAACTTGTTTTACATTTTACATTTAGATATCGTGAAAACTGCTCATCACAATTTCAAAAAGCCCAAAGTCAACACATTCAAATAGCCTGTTTTATCTGACCAACAGTACACCCAACACCCTAATTTGTTAGGAATTTAATACTCACATTAGAGAAGTAATTTTGGGACATTTTACTTCAAAATTGACTGAAACCAAGTAACATTTATCAAAATGGCCACATATAAATTTTCTGTCAGTCAGATAATAAATAGTTTAATTAGTTTCTTTCTGTTTTAGCTGCAAATGTTGCACGTAAGTAAAACATCTTACCTAACCTTATTAAATGGTCGTGGAATATTAAATGGAATTAAATGGAATTAAATGGTTACAATATGATTAAGAAAATGTTTTTGCTGTCATTTTTTCATCTGCATCCCTTTTTCTGTAAAAGCAAAAGTGTAATTGAGGTAAAATCTATATCAACTGCAAACTGTCTTATCAATTAGTGGTTTTGAAAGATAAAGTTGATGGATCAAATGCTAAAGTAGGTGGAATATTATATACAAAATATGCTGAAACATTTAGCTTGAATGCGTATAACCAGAAAAGGAAGAAAAGCAAGAAAAGGGTATGTTTATGAATATGGGTGTGTGAGAGAGAAGTATATGTCATTGAAACTATGTTCTTCCTTCATGAAAAGATTATATACTATATTTTGTTAATCCTGTACTTTTTCATCTTCCTTCCTTTGCCTCCTCCTTACGTTGATAGTCATCAGATGAATCAAAACCCGGACTGAAAAGGGCCCCTACTGCTTTCATGTTTGCGTAACCATAGTTACGCACATTTAAATAGGTAAGCACATCTGAGTTCTCTTTTTCTTGTCCTTTTTCTCAATTCCAGCTCATTAAATTTGTATGAACACAAAGTCAGAGTCAGTGAATCCAGATACAGCAAGGCACCTGATTCTCCCTGGCTCTTTCAAAGGGCCCTTTTTATGTATATTCAAATGTATGTCCTTACCTTGTTGTCATTTTGATTAAGACTCCTTGAACTATGTATGCAGGTGGGTCTACACAGTCCCAGCAATGTTTTATGTAGAACTGAGAAAGCGAAAGAGAGGTGAAAAAGAGAGAGCAAGGTAGTGCGTGTGTGTCTGTGCATGGAAGCATGTGCTTATTTGTGGGTCTTGAGGTTTAACTAGTGTGAAATGTGGTGTGGAGCAGGAGCAGACAAAAAAGAAAAAGATAGAGGAGGAGGAGGAAGAAGAGGAGGAGGAAGAAGACGTGGCCCATCCCTACAGGCTGTGTTGTACATTATCAATTATGTCCTTCTTTGTGTGCAATGGTCGGTGCAGGAGGGCCTCGACTCTGCTCTGCATTCTGACAGCTCTATGTAAATGGCTGGCTGGGGGCAATGACTTCAGAGAGAAGGTCACCCTTCGTCCCCTGGTGCACATAAATGCCTCTTTTATTCATTTTCAGTTTTACAAGAGTAGATGAAGAAAGGAGGGGGTTAAGGTGGGGTGGAGACACTGAAAGAGCAGTTGGAGAGGAGTGTTCACGAGTGGCGCCGAAGACTGACATCTCCAAATATTACCTGCAGACAGCAGCTGCCAATTAGAGGCACGCTGCACAGCTCCCTTGACAGACGGACCACGCTGCACGGCCTCCATATTGGATCACAGCACACTGAACCCCTCCAAAGTTTCACTTTAATAATTCACACAAGGCAGAGCTGAGTGGTGAAGAGGGAGGGTGGGCAGCCAGCATGTTACGCACTTCATATGCAGAAAGACTGAGAATGCGTGACCAGATAATGGGTCAGATGTGAACAAGAGATTCACCATTTTCTGCAATGAGTCATCCTAATCTGTCAGTGTTCATAACTGAACATCTTTCGTTTCATTCATCTGAGTTCACCGCAAGTCTAAAAAGATAATAAGGAAGCTGTGTGACAGGTATCAGAAGTGTCAGACAAACAGACGGGGGCCACTTTACAATATGGTGTTTGAAACCAACGCCTCTCTCTCTCCTCAGCTCCCTTAGCTGCAGAAATCAAACCAAATCAATAAAAGGCATCTCTTTAGATGAACCCGAGCCATCAGGGGGGAAGCAAAACTACTTTTACTGGGCCCAAGGGAAAACACACACCTCACTACCCCCACTTCTTTCTCCTCTCAATCCCTCCATCTCTTTGTTGAGTGTCACACTGTCAGTTGTGATGCACAAGGAATGGAGGATAGTTTTTTCTACCACATTGTAGAAATAACCTTGAAAATGTGGCAATTTGGGTCTGACATCTTAGTTTAAAGTACAAGACAGAGGGGAGACAGGTTTAGCATGGCAGAGAGGGTTAAAAGACAGGAAAATAGCTGGTAGAAGAGAGTGTTTCTCTATTCTGCTGATAAGGAGGAATATCATGGAGAAAAAAGGATGAGCAGCTCAAGGACATCCTTTTGAGATTCTGTTTTTTATTGTGTTTCAATAGAAAAAAAAAGTCTTGTGAAGTGAAGTGAACTCAGCAGTGGGAAACGCTGAGCTGTGCCATGCTGAGCTTAACTAAACTAAACTAAGCTGAGCGGGACTGAGGCAAAGGATGGGCAAGGCCAAGTGGGAGATTTGATGTGCTGTTTGATTCATGTTTTTCTGTCCAGTGTGGCCGTAACCCCTCCTTTACTCCCCCAACACACACACACAAACACACACACACAGAGCTCGCTTCTTTTCTCCATCCTCCCCTCCCTCTGCCTCCACCCTTTTTTGCTTTCCCCGCTGAGTTGGGGATTGGGGAAATGCCCAGGAAGCAGAATCAGGTTGGAAGGGGTGAGGGGGTTTGGTGAGTGGTAAAGCAGGATGGGGGAGTGAGGAGGGGCTGCAGGGCCTTGTCACTCACCATGATTGGTCGACGGCTCTGCAGTCTCTGGGAGGCCTGACAGCGGCTGCTGGTCCTCTCACCTCGTGTCCACCGCTGGTTCACCAGCTCGCCCCGAAACTCATTTTCTAGCACCAGCAAGAGGAGAAACGAGGAAGTGAGAGGAAAAAGAGAAGGGAGGTGTAAAATTTAGGGGGGAAAGAGAGACAGAGAAAGAAAGAAAAAAGGAGAGTTGTCATGAAATCATCTGCATCAGCACCAGTGGATGGGGCAGTGGTTTGGATAAAAGAAGGAAGGGGAGGGCTGGGGGTGCTACTTTTAAGGGAAGGTCGGGGCATTTGAGCATAAAGCAGACACTCCTTTATTAACTAACAGTGCACGTGCCTCACACACACATGCACACACATATACAGGCATGGCTAAGTGCCCCAGCTGGGGTCCCTGTCAGTCTGCTATTAGAATCAATCAAATTTGCACATTTTTATCAAGCTTTTCAGGGTGCATATATAAGCATGAGGGGGATGGGTTGAGCAAGGGGGAAGGAGTGAAGAATGGTCAGTAAATAATGAATCATACATAAATCAAACCTTTATTCCTCCCCCTCTTTTGCCTTTTTCTCATCAAAGTAATAGCTCCTCCCTACATCTTCCTTATCACCCAGGAGAAACACACTAAATCTACAACAAATCCCTTTTCCATTCTTCCTACGTTCAATGGAGTTGTTAAATACTAAACAGAGAGTTCTTCTAACAGTTCTGGTGGTCGTGTTTTCGTTCGTCAGTTTGAAGTTCAGGGAGAGTGTGCAGTATTTTTCTGTGAATGCCTAAGGGTGAACTTTTCAACTAGTGTCGCTGAAAAACACTATACGTGCAAGTCTCCAAACAAGCAGATGTTCCTTCCCTCTCTTTCTCTATGTGCTGGTACAGTGAAATCTGATTCCTTTTCAGACATATATACGCATCTATACCCTCAGCTTTGACCTTTATTTGGATTGTGTGTCTTTACAGCAGAACTCTGTGAAAGACAAAGTGCCCTTGAGTTTATAGTGACTCTTTTTCTGTATGGTTTACTTATCCATCCATCCTCAAGACCAAGGTTTGGTCAGTGCACTCTGAATCCTCTCTATTGAAAATATAAATTGAATAATTATTCACAAGACAGAATATTCAAGGCAAATATTCTAATTATTTGCTTTTTGACATAAAACTGAATCATTTAAAATTATTGCAGTAGCTCTTTCAAATTTCCTGCTTTTTTGATAGGCGGCAATCTATGGAGCTCTTTTCACATTAACATGGGAATAAAACATGGCCTTTGTAGAGCGCATGATGCATCTGTCCATCTTATTTCCTCTCATCTATTGTCTCTACCTTTTCATCTCTCGTCTTGTTGCTTTCAAAGATACGGTGAGACTTGTTTTTCCTGCACATACTGTGTTGTATGTGAGCCCACAGTGCAGCCAAAGTACTGACTAAAAGCAGTGCCAATCTGAAAGCAAACAGTCAGAGACAACAAAAGGCTGTGTGTCCGTATCCAAGGGGTCCCAAAGCAGGCCGGCCCTACCCTCTACAGGG
>OMLM01020932.1:0-28306 GCA_900302695.1 Helostoma temminkii | reverse complement strand
GTGCTGTGTGTTTTGTTTTGTCTAGTTAGTTCCAGCTCTGTGCTGTGATCTTTGTTTGATTTGTTTATCAGTCAGTTAGTTCCAGCCTTGCGCTGCGTTTTGTTTTACGACAGTAGTTTGCCTGCCTTTTGCAGTGTGCCCTGTTTTCCTCGTTAGTTTTGAGAGTCTTTGTTTGTTCCCGCATTGCATTGCAGTCTGTTCTGTTTGTTTTGCTTTTTGATTTCATTTGTTAATAAATTGCACTGGTTGTTAGAACTCTGAACTCGTTGTGTTCTTGCTTTTGGATCCGCCAGTTAGCCTGTTTGTAACACTTTAGGAGTAAGAGAACAAGCTCTGATGCTGTCTCCATACTGGGATAGGAGGTGGAGGTGGTGGAGAGATACAAATACCTGGGAGTTCACCTCGACAACAGACTGAACTGGAAGTGCAACACAGAGGCTGTGTACAGGAAGGGACAAAGTAGATTCTTCTTCTTAAAGGAAGCTCAGGTCCTTTAATGTGTGCAGTATTCTTTGCTGCTGTCTGCTGGGGCAGCCGCATCAGAACCAGCGACACTGATCAGGAAGGCTGGCTCTGTGCTGGGGACTTTTCTGGAACCTTTAGAGTAGGTGGTGAAGAGGAGGATGCTGCACAAACTGTTGAACATCATAGAGAACAGCTCAAATCCTCTCAAGAGCTACTAGTCAATCAGTGGAGCAGTCTTAGTCAGAGACTTTTTCAGGTCCGCTGTGAAAAGGAAAGGTACTGGAAGTGATTTTTGCCAACAGCCATCAGCCTGTACAATAACTCGCTGACAGAGAGTCAGAGTCTGCTACAGGCAGCTACAGTTTAACTACATGTATTAAGACACTTTTTATTCAAGTTTTCACAGAGTGTACTATTGTAATTAGGAAAAGATCTTGGGCTGTGTTAAAATAAAGGTCTAAAATTCACTTCGCACACACAGCTGCATTTAAATTTAAACAAAAACACAATCTGTCTCTAACCATAAACAAAGTACTTTTCATGACTAAAACCATCTTCTCATGAACTTGGGCCTGCAACTTCTTATTCCTACACAGTATATGCCTGCCATCTACCCCAACCATCTCCTTGTGACACGCTTTCACGTCAATATATTTCAAATAAAATAATAAATTATTATTTATTATTGATAGATCCACTTACAACAAGAAGAGGCTAAATATCTATCTCAATGCATGTTGTGCATTTGTCGCACACCATTCAACAAATGTTTTTCCAAACACTGATTGGCAGGTCATATTGCCAATCTACGTGTCATTTATTCATTTAAATGACTTAAGAGCAAAACACTAATGGGAATTCCAGGTACTGTAAGTAGTTTTAATGGAGCAGTAGGTGAGTATGCAAATACAGACAGTCTCTTAAAGCAAAACTTTAATAAAGTCTATTATCAAAAATATCTTCCTTTCTTATTCATAACACGTGGGTTTCACAAAGCATAAACTCAATGCACCTATTTATGCTCCAGAGTGGCCTAACAGTCCTGGAGCTGGCGTAAATAGAACAAAACATAAATTGCCCAACAAACAAAAAATGTCCTTTGTCAAGAATGTAAAGAAAAGAGCATGACAATGAGCAGGGCATAGCAACAAAAACACCATTCACAAGAATGAAGATGGCGTCATTTTGACAGGAGTTAGAACACTTTTTTGATTCATCTGTTATGAAAATCATGTGATAACATTTAAAATGTAATTTCTTTCTGTGTAGAGCATGCATGTTCTCCCCAGTTGTCTTGGTCTATATGTGACCCTGTGATGGTCTGGCGACCTGTCCAAGTTGTACCCTGCCTCTTGCCCATATGATATTCGGGATAGGCTCCAGCACCCCCAAGACCCCTACGGGGATGAAACGGTTCAGAAAATGGATGGACGGATATAATCTGCAATATAATCTGTGATTTGTCCAGGCCCAGTAGACATACAACAATTGAAACAACAGCAAGAAACACTGTCCTCCTGTATAGAGAAGCTTTTGCTTTAGGCGAGCTCATAGAAAATTCTCAGATCTTGTCGGTCAGAGAACCCAATTAGGACCAGGCATAGATATCATAAAACCACCAATAACAGAAAATGCACCAAATCCAATTCTGTGGGGTTTTCAAGTTCTTATGGGTCACACTAGTAAACAGGATGCTGAGATGCCTTCTTGCTCAAGTTCATTTTTCTAAGCAAACTATAAAGTTTCTAGACCCAGTGTGACCTGGGTGCTTAAAATGGTCCAGTGCCTGTAAAAGGTGCATAAACTGCCTAAGTTAAAGCCGTAGCTGTTGTCTTCCCTACTAAGGGCCTTTACTGAGGCTTCTGAATTCTATCCTTAATTTGGTTTAGTAGAAGCATTATGTAATTCTGTGTAAAAGCAGGAATGCAACAAATATTGACATTACAGAGAAAGACAGAGAGAGACCATGACAGAAATTAGACACCATATGTGAAACATCTGTTGCCCGAGGGGGTGGCAGGGACTGATGAAGCTCCATTACTCTTATGGATGATACATCATTATGATTGAATAAATAAATAAGCCATTAAGTCACCTAAAATTATCACAAATCTTGAATAGTTTCAAAGATTTCACTTTTCATCTGTCACTTCATGACTTCTAGCATTGCATGCAGAAGACAAGACTATTTTATAGAGCAGGTTATTGTCACTGGCATTATACCAGCCCTCCTTCTAATGTATTATTGCTCGATTGTATGCTATTTGACATTAAAGAGACAAAAGAAAGGTTTAAATCTGCCAGTGAAGAAGGGTTAATGTTACTCTTTAAACATTAATCATTGTTTAGGCACGATACACAACTGAACAACAATAACAGATGAAACATTTAACCTCTAGTCTTGAACAGGCTGAACACGCATAATGCGTTTAAGGACAGAGTTAAGATGGAGTAAACAGGACTTTGTCCTTAGGCAAAACAGCTGCAACAGACACCATTGTTTTTTATTTAATGTATGGTAACCTTCATCTTCTTTGCTTAAATTCAAAGCTTTGAAACGTCCTTTGAGCATACCCTTTTTATAGAAAAGTTGGGACATTTTTTTTTCGTCGGAACGTTTATTTTTTGACAAAAGTGTTTTCATTGAGAATATGAGGCTTTAATGTGATGCTTGCCACATACGAAGTTAGAACAGAGACATCTTTATCACTGTGTTACATTATCTTTCCTTTTAATTGCAGTTTTTAATCATACATTCTTGCTAGACAGACTTCAGATAGTAACTGGTCACCATGGTCACCATCGTCAGATTCTCCCTTCTATTATGAGCCACAGATTTTCAGTAGGAGACAGACCTGGGCCGCAGGCAGGTCGGGAAGGCACACACACTGTGTGCCTGTGAAGCCACATGTTGTACACAGAATGAGGCTTGGCATTGTCCTGCTGAAATCCACTGACTTCTTGTGACTTCTTCACTGACTGAAAAGATGTTGCCTTCATGGCAGCATATGACTCTCTAAAATCCCAATATACACTGCCTCTGGCCTGCAGAGAATAATGTTCTTCTTGCCAACACAGTCTCTTAAAAATTATGTTCCTATACAGCTAAACTGCAATCATAAATACGCTTCTGTGTGGAACATAATAGCAACCTCATTATGTTGTCAACATAATGATCATATGTTCAGTATTAATGTAAATGCATCTCAAATTCGTCCATAGTCAATGTATCAATTAAATGTCCACAGGCAATGTATTTTTGTCAACCAAAATATCCAATCTAGAACATCCCCTTCTCTCTGCAATAAAATAAAATATCTGATCTTGCAATGCAACATCCAGATATGTGAGTCCAGCCTTTTTAAAAAAATATATATTTAGGTTTTCTGCACTTACAGCACTGGGTTAGGGTCAGGGGAAGATTGTGGGCTGGGTTAAAAGAGAAAGATCTAACAGTCACGTCACACACAACATCTCAACCAAACCAAAGCGCTTTAAATGCCTAAACAAATATCTCTCACAGGGCAGTGGTCTCAGACTCAGGTCTGCAACATTTCAGGACAGTATTTTTTCTTTCACTGCAAAAAGTTAGGTTGTATAGGAACATCATTTTCAGGAGGCAGGGTTGTCCTTGCGTGACAGATGTATTTTTGGATAGATTGGCAGACAGTGTTAGGTAACAACAGTTACAAAGTATTCCTACATCCATGTGGCTATATTCATTATAGCTGCATGACATCATGCTCCACCTGAGGGCTCTAAGGTGGCACACATTCAACAGTAGCTTCTGCCTTTTACATGCTGGGATTTCCTCAAAGACTTGGAATCTTTGTGTAATATAATGTACTGTAGCTGGTGAAATTCTTTCTAATCTAGTCTTAACTCTAAAATTGTAATGTTATTCACTTTTACTTTAGTTTTCTCTAGTTATCAGTTTAGTTTTAGTGTGTTGTGGGCATCAAACTTAATTTGCTTATATTTACAAAATACTATTAAGTTGGTCAATAAAAACTATTAAGATTTTTGTAAAAAAAAACAAAGATTCAAGTGAAGATTCAATGGAGTTTTAATTGCATATTAGAAAAGAAACTTTTTCAAAAAAGGTATAACTTTCAACTTAAAAGAAAAATGTAATGCTTTATGCCATTAATCAAACGAGAGACAACATAGAAAGGACTGTATTTCATTAAGGGGTTTTAATGGGGGCATCACTTAAACATAAGCATTGCAGTGTGTTACTGTGTATGAGAAATCTTTATAGACTTCAAATATTATTCACAATAGCAATTGATAAAAGAAACTGCAGTATATTTCAGGGTCAAGTGTTGCATTCTTTTTACCCTTGTAAAATATAAATGACTGTACAGTATATTGCATAGTATATTACACATATTTTATTTTTTAAATAAACTGAATAGACCACTAACAGATGTCTACACCATATTTGAAAAATAAGGCAACAGACTTCTATATGAACCTAACATCTGTTTGCATAATGAATCACTAAATGACTGATCAAAAATTTTATGGATTTTAGACAGTTATTCAAAAACAACAACAATACAATTAGTATGAGTACAGTTAAGTAACAGCTGTGTAAAACATGTGGCTTTCAATACATTAAAGAAGACTGGAGTCCAGGGTATTCTTTGTGGGGATGCCATCAGCTCTGAAATAAAGCCCAAAGGGAAAAACACCACAAAATTAATAGAATTCCAAGGACTGTGTGAAAATAGCAAATCATTAAACAATTCATCCAGTATCGTGTCTCACAAATAAACAGTCTGCCAATCCTCACAGGTTTTCATCCACCGTTATCTTGTGGCCAATATTTGCTTACTGGACTGACTGTGCTTAGGTGCCAGCTCTCCAGTTGGAGACACACTAAAGTATTATTGGACAGATTTACTCCAGATTTGTCCACCAAAAATACTGAAGGGAATCCCAATTGAAGGCTTTGTTGGCTCAGCTGTAATCGCATCATGTTTGTGCTTAAAAATTATATATTGAAGAAAAAGATAAATGCAGTAACAGCAAAGTAGTCTGTTAGCCATGGTTTCCTTAGCAACACCACTGCTGTGTCCCAAATACACTTTTCATACTTTTAAGACTGTAGTGTGTTTAACATTTAGAATGCTCAAACTTATGCATGCACAACAAATACTGTGTAACTGATTTTTGAGTGTGACATTAAAGGGCACTATTATCCCATCATGAAATTGCACAAAAAAGACAAATGCTTGAAAAAACTAGTTATGAATGGTGTAGACACATCCTGAAGGTATTCAATAAAAATACAGAAGTATAAATACATAATGAAAAACATGAACTGTTTACTGAAATATTTGGATTTCTTTTGGTTAAGATTCAGTTCTCTCCTGTTTTGTTGTTGTTGTGCTGAGAAGGTACATAATGAATAGCCATCTTCTGCATCGCTCAATCAATCCAGTCCATCCATACACGTGAGCCTACCCTGCCTCTAACTACCCATTAAGTTCTATCTCTGTTTCTGCTACTACTTATTGTTACCTAAAGTACACAATTATTTTAGCAGTCCACATGATAGCATCCAAGAGGAGGTAAACTGTACATCATAGGGAAGGTTATTGAATACAATAATACAATAATTAAAATAATTACACAATCATTTCTCACCTATTGATCTAAGATTTTTTGATATGTAGAGGATCTCGCTGTTTATGCGTATGTAGCGCACAAACACATGTATTTACAATTTCAGAGCCTAATCCAAAACTCACAAAGTAGTGAAACTACTGTAAGCGCCTCAAAATAGATAAATTCACATTTATTACTTTCAACCAACATCAGTCGATGACTAACAATAACATTATAATAAATTACAGAGGCTCTAATTTTTTGTTTGTGTGATCAGCTGAACAGACTGCCATTTGCATTATCACTTTGTATTTCTAGGTTCCCAGAGGAATTATCATTGGAAGAGGTATCAAAATAGCTTCCGTTCCTCCCACTCCCAAAGACCACACATTCATCAGTGGAGGAAATGAAATTAAGGCTCTGACATCTTGATAATAAGGATTTGGTTGGAGAACATTTTGGGGTTGTAATGAGCTCCCATTATTTATAAAGCACAATTATAGAAGAAGGTAATGGAAAACGTATTGCCTTCTTCATTGTGATTGCGAAGCAAAGAGAAATCCTGCCTACCACTTTGTATTGTCTTGTCTGCCCTCCTGTACTAGACCCAATTTAGAGCAAAACATTAGTGTTCTCTGACATGTTTATAAGGTTTACATTTGGATACCTGTTTAACATTTTCAAGCACTGAAATCTACGTATGATACTCCACAATATCTAATCAGGCATTTGTTCAAAAACACTGTCCTCTTCGGGTCCAACTTGTTAATTATTGTTGCAAAGTTTCAAAAGATGCCAACATGTATTTATTTGTTTCTTCCCCTGATATCCAAGTGTTTTTGCATCATCTCGTTGATCGAGCCCATGCATATGTATGGTCTGATGTTGTTTGGATTTCTCAATATGTTTATTTTAAAATCTTTTTTTAGCTTTACTCATAATGTTGTGCTATTCCAAAGTAGATTGTCTTGATGTTGGAAATTATAATGAGATTTATGTTTCTAGGACACCATCAGAAATGAGGCTTTAGTCTCAGTCGGATATTTCAAGCGCTCATCTGCTGGTTTTCTTTTTTTAACGAATCGAATAACAAAACAGAAGATGATAGACAGGAAGAAAAGAAACAAAGGAGTTTGAAAGGTTCATTTGAGAGCTGAACAACCAGAGAAGTAGCCTCGCACTGAGCAATGAAACAGGAATAATGCTATCAGTATGTTTCTTAGCACTTCACTGGTGATGAATGAAAAGAAAGAAAAGTATGAATGTAGAAATTAATTAAATTAATGATATACTGATAACATGACACTATGCAGCACATTTTATAAACTGGTTATGTAAAATGTATCTGTACCATACCATTGTGTGTGCTTGGTTTTGTTGAAATGTAAATAAATAAATGAATAAATAAAGCAGTTTAATCATTGCATAAATGATTCATTAAATGCAAAAATGCAACTGGAGTTTTTGACAAAATATCATTATATTATTAGATATATATTATACAATAAAACAAAAATAACAATTATACATATTATTATTATTATTATTAGTAGTAGTAGTAGTAGTAGTAGTAGTAGTAGTATCATTACTATTGTAAATACTTCTTTACCTACAAGGCCGTGATTTGGGGAGTGACACATTTAATATCTTGGGTGCAAGATATAACAGATAACAAACAGTACACACCCCAGACCAAACATACTGTAGCTTGTAGGTTTTCACAAGTGATCAGAAAAAAGGTGCAAGCAACCAATCTCACAGTTTATCTGCAAGCACTAACAGCATCATTCCTCTTTCACTCGCTCTGGGCAGAAGAGTGCTCTGTGCTGTTCTGAGAGAGTAATGTGAGTTGTGCGTAAATATGCATCACTGCGGCACACTACATGTGATAAGTGAGAAATTATTTGTGGCTGACGCTGATTTTCTTTTCTGACGCCTCACGCCTGTCGGGTTGTACCGGTGACGTGGAGATTACTCAGCAAAGTGGAAACGTGTGATCTCAAAGGAATAACTGCAAGCAACGAGCAACAATACTGTCGACAGTAAAAGATGAAGATTATCTTAAAGAAGAACAATTTAAAAGACTGTGACATGACTAACACATACGACTTTTGACTCCAGTCATGACGCCACTGCAGTAATATGTGAGGGGGAGCAGCTGATTGTGCCTGTTATTGCCTCTCTCAAGGCTGAACTCCTGAAACATCTTGAGTCTAATGAAGATGCCTCTGATGTTTTGAAAGAAATGGAGCGTGTGATGTAAGAGGACCTCTCTGACAGATACTCTGATCAAGACACTCTTTCCAGACATAAGCCAAAGTTATACATTTTTGCTATAAATGATTCCTATCGTGCCCTACCTGTCCTACCTTGTGTATGAGTGTGTGTGTGTACACGTATGCTCTAGTATCAACATTGGTCCCACACATCAAAAGAACTGCTTCTCATTGAAGCTGAGTATGCTTGACTAGCTGCTGAGGTGAATGACAACTAGGTAGGCCTACAACAACAACAACAGGAAATTGACCACAGTTAAGCTGCTTTTGAAATGGCTCATTAGGCTCTGTCACAGTCTGCTGGAGGAGCATGACAGCGTATTTGCTACACCTGATTTGATAAACTTGAAATTTGTGAGTGAATAGCTCAGTAAGTGCAGTGGACTACATCCATCCAAAGGAGCCTTCTTGAACTGGACATATGCAGATCAATCAATATTCATGCAGAAACAACTTAAATTTTACGTCCATGCTTACATACTCATTCATTCATCCATCTCACCATAAACTCTCCTAACTGCCATCACTGCTCTCGCAGATGCACACACACAAACACACACTTCTCATCCTGCTGAATTGTAAACGTTTAAATTGGTACTACTGCTATTACGGCTACTGTCACTACTAATATTACAACAGCCCTTTTTAGGATAATCTCCTTCAACACATGCAAAACTGTTATATCATTTGGTTTAATCAAATCTTCACTGCATAGAAAGGTGAAATTGGAGTACTTGTTGGACATTCCACCTTAATGTGAATGACATTACCCTTCTTTTAATTTTCCACAATGATAAGGCAATCACAGAGATGTCTACAGTCTGTTCAGTGCCTTCTATTTAAAACCTCATAATGTTATTCAGTACTTTTTATACATGTGCTGTATATATTAGCAGATATTTTTAGAGTTTGCAATTGATGAATGATTATTTAAACATCTGATGCTAATTATTGGTCACTAAAGTTGCCAAGTTGAACTCAGAGGTTTTAGTTTAGTTCGTCTCTATCATGTGTGAAAGGGCAAGCAGTGGACCAAAATAATGTTCAATGATTTCAGAGTGTTGTATTATTAATCCTCAAATGCCATAATGCAATGAAACAAAAATTCTGAAACCCAGTTAATTATTTTCTTATGTCACACTGTTGCAAAATGGCAAACTGCACATCTTCCCTCCAAGGTGTTTGGCCATGTGTTTCCATGTGTTTGAGTTAAGATGCCTCAGGCTGCTAGTCCTGAGGCTTAGAAGAAACTGTAGGCTATCATATAGCAGATGTTAATGAAACATTCTGTATGTCTACACTGAATTATTAAAGTGAAAAGCCATAAAAGTCACTAAAGAATACAAAAGATTTGCAGCCTAACATCTTCAAAAACATTTAACTGCTTTAACTTATTGATGAACGGTACCTCTTTACAAAAAAAAGGTTTCAGTTTTCACAGAGGCACCTAAAGATGGACGTCATTTAGTTTAAACTGTAAGTTACAGAAATGTTTTTTTTTCTTTTAAACGTCTGTCATGTTCAAGCATTACACAAAGACAGCACATTGCCACAGGAGGATTTCTCAGCTGAACAGAGAAATCTCGACCGAGCTTCAATGCGAGACAAACATCTTGAATTGCAAATGGGAAAGGTGCGCCTCTTGGGGTGCTTGTGGAGTTTCAGTGGGAGGCAGTGCCCTAGCTACATTCTTTTATAATAACTCTGTTGCATTTAAACCTAGAATGATCACAGACTTATTGGACTGGGAAGTGTCTTAGTCATGTTGTAGAGAAACTCTGCCCTACAAATCATCTGTTGAATTTCTGCAATGAGGTAATCAGTCAGTATCCACATTTACACAGCTGAAAATATCAAATAAATATATGCATTCGATGCCTTTAACCACTGTGCTCTAATAGCCATGTTTGCATAATGAAGCATGCCATTAAGAAATCTTTTTGCTGTTACTGTAATTAGGACAAATATTCTTTCGATTGTGAAGGGTTGCTTATTGCTATAGAGATATTCCAGGCTCCTTTTCTCTTCTACTGAACATCTTGTTGTGGTTCCTTCTTCCATATTTATGGCAAGCATGACTTTTCAACATATGATAAGAAATGCTGTACCTTCTAATGTTGTACTAATTCTAATGCAGACCAATAAAAAAGTACTCTATGGTACTTCCAAGTGAATACAGGAAGATAAAGTTGTTGATAAAAAAAACAAGCTTTGATTCAAAAGCTCCTAAAGAAGCACATTCTGCCCATCTACTGCCTCTAAAAGCAAATGTTACCGCTCTGCCTGGCGAATTATTAATCGTTTCCCTCTCAAATATTTTCTCATTCTTTCTCCTGCATGGGCCGGTGTTTCATTTCTATGGCAAGCACGAGCTGCCATTTACAGACTACAAGAGCAAATGTTAATTTGCCCCATGCGCATTTCTGTGCCAGAGGAGCCACAGGGCTGGAGCTAACATAGTGGTAAAGAGAGGGGAGCTGACTTGGGTATTTACATAAGGTAATGTGATTGAGTTGTTGCCATAGATTTATCCTTTCCCTCAAAAACTCATGGGTGAGGTGAGGAATAAGAAATGTGTGTGACCAGACTTATGAGAGACACTGGTCTGGCCAGCCGTCACAACAGCTTTCTCACTTGATTCATTTGCTCCATCTGAGAAAAGATGACACACCTATAGACAATTATTTTCAACAGTATGATTTACTACTGAAGACATCCAAACTATGGAAGAATATGTATGTATAAAAAAAAGTGTTAAACAACCCAGAATATGTTTTGCTTTGATGACAGTCAGCTTCATGAGGTAGTCAAGTGGAATACTTTTACAACAATCTTGAAGGTGTTCCCAGAGGTGTGGAGTAGCTGTTGGCTGCTTTTCTTTCACTTTCCACTCTAGTCACCAGCAAAGCACCCCAACACCATCACACCTTTTCTTCCATGGATCACAGTGCCAACCACACATTCAGACACTGTACCGTTCTCTACATGTAACAAAAGCCGTTTTCACATATGCACTCTGGACTATTGGGTCTGGACTGCATGGAGTTGCATTTTCACACATGCAGTACCCAACTGGACATAGTCCATGTAAAATGCGTTCTCACATCAGGAAACTAGTTTGTCTGATATGGGTGAAGAAGGGTCCCTGGTTAGAACGTGTAGGAGGCACGACGTGACACAAAATGTACACAGCAGAAATCAATTGTTTTCCTAACAGAGCAATGAAGTAAAGCCAATCACATAATTATAAACAATGCCTTATGTACATAACCCTGGTGTCCTGAAGAAGAGAAACGTGATACAGCAACAGAAAGCATGATGAATATTCCTTATATTTTCTGGTATTTTTCTGGACTCTGCAGAATTACCAGCTGTGTTTGCACCTATCCTCGCACGGACATCACAGATACTTTGTACTAGGGGGCTCACAAGTTACCCATTTAATGTCTGTGCGGACTGACTTGGGTGTTTGCGTTCTCACCTGCAACTCACCTGAGCAAAGAAAAAAGTCAGGATTCCAGTGCAGGTGCTGAAGCAGCAAAAATAGGGACTTTGGACTCATCGGACAAAAGAACAGTTTTTGGATTTCCTGACCTTCATTTCCTTAAAATAATGATGAATTGATGACTCAACTTGTAATAATAATGTCAAGAAGCTATGATTTGTATGGTAGGGTGTAGCCATCCTTCCTGTCCATGAGACAACTGATGGTTAAAGCACATTAAGAAGGGAAGAAATGTCACAAATTAACTCAACAGATTTTCTTGTCAGTTACCTTGACAATGCCATTGAGCGTGTGCCAAAACTAAATGTTGCTACTTTGGACAATCTAAAATATGTAATAAAATAAAATAAAATAAAATAAAATAAAATGTATATTTTGGATTATTTAATACTGTACATTTTGTTCTGTCAAAATGTCAGTGTCTTCAGTATCAATGTACATGGTTGACTGTAATAAAAATAAAGAAAAACCACTGAAGGTTAAGGCGTGCCCTAACATTATTATCTGATTATGTTAAAAGGTTAACATTAATATAGCAGATGTTGGTATATTGTCTTCCCATCTGTGTCAGTTCTGTCTTTGCCAGTCTTTTATAACTAGTTTTGGGATTAAGGTCTCCAAAATTGAAACTAGCATTATGTTAATTTGCCATTTTAGATTTGACCCTCTGTTCCTGCAAAGTGACCATCACACATAAATATCTAGTAACTTGGTCTACTTCCTCTTTAAGTATAGATTTTGTTTTGCTTGTGATTATTCAGAAGTTGATTTAACCACTTGGGTTTGATTTGCCTCAACAATACAGCTGGTACAAACTGATAGGTAGTCTAATTTAACCATATCATTTCTATACAAAGAAATGAAAAATGTCGTTCTACATTTTAGAAGGCAGAATCTCCTGTAGTAGTTTAGTAGAAAATAAAAGGTCCTGGCTAACAAATATGTTTTCTTTCTGAATTTCTGTGCAGATAGTGATGAACATCAGAATTTTGCTTTACTGACAAAGTGAGTGTAACAGCACATCAGCACATTAGAAATGGACATTTCCAAAGGTCGATGTGATTGATTTTAAACTTGGGCAGCAATCTTTTTTCTACAAACTGAATGGTTGTCTCATCCCAAGCTAAATGGGTTTACACAGCATAGAAGGAATAGGAAAGGAGGGAGGAAAAGCAGGTCAGTTGTTGACATAGACTAATGGGCATACAGCACAACAGCACACGCACTGAAGTGACCCAGATAGGACCTAGTCCAAAGGTATGATGAGGATATTATATTATAAAATAAAATTATTAAAAGTGATTTTATCTAAATTTGCTGTTCTAGTTAAGAAACTGAAAAATATAACAAAATGTGTTGTATAAGAGCATCAGTGCATCTATAGATATATACAATGTTTTTGCAGGCTTGAATTGTGTTTATGCTGAACACCTCTGCTGTTACTATATAACTGGACACTGACAGAGTGAGAACAACAAAATGCTTACAGGTCAAGATTTGATATTCTGTGTGTTTTCTAAAGTGTTTGATGGTTTCTTTTCTGTGATGTATTGCCCTGATGTTTCATCCACATGGTGGTGCTGGTGGACTGCTGACCGTAGTTTATTTGTCTCACACGTTGCTTTCTTTCAATCCCACACCATCTCATTCTCACTCCCTCCCGACTTGACTTATCACATCCTTCGCGCTCTCACTCCTGCTCTCCTTCCTTTACATAATGTGAGATGGGTGAAGTGTTATGACAAATTAACTAAAATTAAGACAAGGAAACAGCTTTACTCACCTAAGTCATGCTTGATTTTTATTGCACATCTACTGACAGAGACTTGCCTGCCCTGTCCTTGGCGATGGGTGCTGATGACAGAGTGCAGACCATGAAAGGAGTGGGAGTGTTGCATCGAGTAGAGGTGGAGGTGCCTGCATAACACATTATCATTCACCCTCTATGGTTTGTTTTGTTCTCCTTCCCTTTTCACACTTCGTCTGCTATTTTTTCCTCTCCTCTGTTTTCATATCCTTTCTTTGGCTGTGTGTCCCCCTCCCTCCCTCCTTCACTGCCTTTGTCCTTCCAGTTCCACGTCTCTCTCCAGTCTTCTGTGTAGGTCTTGTCATTTGCTGAAATCTTGAAGTCTTTTCCATCTTCCCCTATTCCACAATTCTGCTGTTATCTGTCCAACCACCTTTTTACCAACATCTACCTTTTCCTCATTCTGCCAGCCTCTCCCCATGGCACCTGTCTAATTCTCCTTGTACCCACTCTGTGGTGCCACTCATAGCTTGCTCCTTCACCCTCCCCTTCTTCCCTTCCTGGCTCTCTCTGCCCTGGCAGTCTGACAATTGTTGGAGCATACACTGCTAAGCAGTTATCACCAGCTCACAGAGGTGTGTGTGAGTGATTGTGTGTGTATGTGTTTGTGTGTTTGTGTGCATGTGCATATGTATGTTTGTTAATAATAGAAGAGAATGCGTATACGTGAGCACATGTGTCACTATGTGCATTTCTTCTATTTATATTGAGGTGTGCACTTCTTGTGTTTGATAAAACAATACAAACACTGTGTCAGACAGGTTTCTATTATAGTCAAGCTTTGTATGTCTCTTCTACTATAGTGTGTTTTTTTTGCAACAATGAGGAGTAAAATGATACTGAAAGACTGCAACTGCTCTCCTACCTCTGCCAAACATCTCTGGTGTGTAACGGCACTGGATCCATATTAAAGACACAAATTTCTTTGTCTTCAAGGATTTTTCTAGTTTTGGTCCCATCTGTCACTGGGAGGAGGTTGAAAGAAAGGTGGAATAAGCCCAACTGGAATCTTTTGTCTATCAAAGGTGTAAGACCAGGACAATGCTTCTTTGGCCTTGGGTACTGAGAAATTAGGGACACAAGGCAGGCCTCAGACCTCTGGAGCCAGACATGCCAAACAATCATCCTGGAGGAAAGTGATTCAGGGGGTTTGATTTGTTCTCAGAGCAGTGAAATCATATTTTGAAAGTGTTAAATGTAGTGCTCCCAGCTATAAATTTGACGCCAATGTTATGTCTTGTATTACCTTTTGAAAATTCACAGCAATGAAATGTTTTATTGTTGTGGGGTCTTTGCACAGTCAGTTCTCATACAAGCTGTTAAGGCAAATATAAATCTGACTTTTATAAACCCTAATACTTGTACATCTTAAAGGGAGAGCAAACACATTCAATTTATGGAAACACTGGAGATAAAATCCTGTGGAATGGTTCTTCTGACCTAGTTACACAAAAATGAATGAATAACAGTCACCCAAGGTTATGTCTGGTAATTGTATGGTTCCACTGTGTTACAAAAAATCATGATTAAAAGGTTGTCTGTTTCACTCTATCATCGTTATGAAACACATCTAATATGGAGTCATTGTTTTGGCCCCACAGGAGGGCATGCATGAAACAAAATGTAACTGTTACTCATATGCTGACTGGTACCCTGCTGTGACTGTGTAAATTCAACACGATAAGCTGAGTTTTTAAATGACTGGGATCAGAACCTAATTCGCAATATTTGTCTGTCAGTGAGAGCAGCTCCAGGTTTTGGTTTGACATCCACAGCAGGGACCTGAAGTTATTTGGATGAGTTCATTCCTTTCAGTGTATACTTTAAAAACTGTGAGAGCAGCATTAGTAACATGCAATATAAAACTCATTAAAGTTTCATGGGGGGGGGTTGCACTGTCTGCACAGTTGTGACGATTTAGGCACCACCATTAAAAGAAGTCTAAACCCATAGCTATTTAGATTTTTCCAACACTTATGTAGCTCTGGATATGGTTCAGATACAAGATTTGGAGCAGAACAAATTCAACAGAAGAATATTTGGATCAGAAAAATACACATATTTGAAAAAACAAGGCTCAGGTAAATAGATCCAAGTAGCAGCAGAAAAATTAACAACAACACTCAATTAAAAAAAAGAAGAATTTTGCAACACAGAAGTATAATTAAATATGTAGATGAACTTATCTAGCATAAAGTATAATTACATAAATGAATACAGTAAATGAATGAATGATTGATCAGATTTACTTCATGTCTTCTCTTCTTTCAAGCGCCCACTAATTCCATTGCATTGTCTGCTCAGTGGTGCTCACATTGATTTCTTGGCTGTTTTATGATAATACCTTTAAACAATTAAGTCTCCCAAAGTAAAATCATCTTTATTTTGTGTGTATTGTTTTTATGTGATGGATCAATAAAAACTTTTTTGGCATTTATCTGCTATTCTGTTTCAGCATAAAAGAGCTTAAAAAAGCCTAGAGGCTGAGCTGGAAACATATTCCTTATCATTTATGTTACTGTCTTTTTGCAGCTAAAGAACAAGTGCAGAGGGGAAGCTTCTTGCACTGGAACACCTAAATGAGCAATAAAATGAATGTCTTGGGGATAAATGGAAAACGGGAATAACATTGGGGTGTGTGTCTTTTTCCTCCTTCTATGCACAACTTAAAAATTATCAATGTTTTTATTTTCCTCTTGCTACATATTGGTTGGGGAGCCCAAGAGACCTATTAAGGAACCCAGGGAAGAAAAACACCAGATTTCATCTGATTCCCTGGAGGTAGGAGTCTTACTATGTTAAGAACACTTACTGGAAAGAGTCCAGAGCAGTACAAAAGTTTGAGTGTAAGTTTTTTTTTAACATAGTATTGATTCACTTAGCATTTACCCTCCCTTGTGTCTATAACAATAGCGTAAATTAGACAGACCTAAAGCAGCTTGTGATTCTGAGAGAAAGAGGAAAAAAAACACCATGAACAACAAAAAGTTAGAAATGCTGCTCTAAAATAAATTGTTCAAAAACAAATAATACAAATAATTGTATGCTATTGTAGTGGTGCAGGCATTAAATCAGAGATTTATAATGTAAAAAAAAAAGAAAAAAATAATAAAGATGTTTATTAATTACATTTTTACAGTTCTGAGACCAAAGATCAAGCTAGAAACCCTGTCTCCTAAAATTACATTCCTATACAACTAAACTGCAACCATGATTATGTTTTTGTAGCCAACTTAATCATTATGTTGTCAGGCAATGTTTTTTGTGAATGAATGAAACGTCACACTAATTAGCAGGAGTGGAGTCACAGAGATGTGGTTAAGGTCGACGGCAGGCACATGACTGGCAATGTGCAGACCCAAGTTCAACACCAGAGTCCTGCGTGAGGCGAGGTTAGGTTAGGTTAGGTTATCTTCAGGCATGAAAAATACCTTAGGGTTAGAAACAGATCATGTTTGAATTAAAATTTGCAGATGAAAAAGGCAGATGTTGTGTGTGAAGTGATTTGTTACATTTTTCGCTAATACCCAGCCTGCAGTCTTTCCGTGATAACCCTAATCCACTGCTGGTTGTGAGCAAGCTAGCTATTTAGCTGCAGTACAAATATTTAAATTAGAAAGTCTGGTTTTGAGACTTTGTCTTAGCAGATAACCTTCAGTGATGTGAGGCTACTGTTTACATTAATAAGACAATTCACCATTATTTGCAGTAATAATTTGACATTCATGTTTTTCAACAGTGCTTCCTGGCTACTGTAACTAACAAAGCACGCTTGCTTACATGCTTGTGCACGTGATGTCGTGACCAGTTTACAGACCAGGGCTAATTAAAAAATGCAGTACTCTACTATGGTATTGTTTTAATCAATAACTTTTAAATTGTCTTGTGTGAATTTGAAGAAGTTGTGCTTTCAGATGGTTTCTTGAAAAAAACTATATTCAAACCACCAACATGACACAACTCTAGTAAATATTAAACATGATTTCAAAGATTATATGCTTCAAGTGAATATCAAAAAATTTACATTACACGGATACAGATGTCGAAACACAGCACAATAGGGATGCAGTGTTAGGAAATGTGAATGTTTCTGTTAGTGTCAGAGGTTGAAAGCAGATGACTGAATCCTTTGCAAGAGAGCATTTTGCCCATAGGATTAAGATTGGATGGCTGGGTTTAAACCTGTCAAAAGAGCAGACTCAAATCCCTCACTCACAAACACTTTATAGTTCTCACTTGAGGTGCTTGTGAGCAATGGTGGAAGGAGATATTTCTCTTTCATGCCACTTACTTCAGAAGCCATTCAGCACATCAACTGGATTGTGGAGGATTTGTAGGGCACTGAGCAAAGAAGTGAGATTGGGGAAATTAGTTATAATGTTTTTTTCACAGTTATGACAGCCCTGTTACAATTCACTCTGAAAAATGTGTTCCTTTGCATACTGTATAGTTTAGAAATAAAAATAAATAGTAAATATATAATTGTAACTCTCCACTTGTCTCCCAGAGAAATGCATTTTAGTCTTATCATGATCCTTTCCTCTGCTAAAGTGTAATTTGTGTCAATTTGGTACAAAGAGCTGCAAAAAATTAGCAACACTTTCATGTAATGTCACACTATAGTATGACAAATGCTAATGTACAGTAATTCATTATTAAAATGTGTATTGTGTGTTATAACCTTTCATTCACTGAAAGCATCATTGAGTTCACAAATAATATTTAGACAAATATAGAAAATAATTAACTTGAGCAGAAGAATATTTGTGTGTGGCAGTGCCTTTTGGATGTGTCTTCAGTGTGATGGTGAGCAACCAAGGGGGAAATTGGAGAGGGCAAACAACAAAAACAAGAAATCATTTTCTGAGGAGAAGTTATTTGAGTGGAATTACAATGTCTTGTTATTTTGCAAAATTATACTGTGTTTGCATAAAGAGCACAACACTTGGGAATTGCCTTGTGTATCATGCAAATGTTACCCTGTATACTCTATTCTGGTTATAATTTGGAATATCTTCAATGCTATGAATGCTGATTTATCAGTAATAGTAAACTTTTATATCTTGCAGGTTTCTACAACTTCCCAGATTTGCCACAGAAAAAGGAGACATTTTTATTAAATCATATATAGAATAGCAAAACAAAAACTAAATCAATTATAGGATGTGAAAGGGAGGTTGTGAATGTGCATTCTTGGATGAGTAAGATGTGTTTGGTGTGAGAGGTAGAAAACAAAATAAATAAGCCATCAAAGGGCAGAGAGAAAAAAACAGCATTTTATTAGCAATTGAACGCATAGGAGAAAGTAGAAAGTACTCAGGCTGACTGTTCTCTAACTCACCCATAACCCCCCTTTTCATATGTATTTTCATATGTAACAATACAGACAAATACAAATACTGGATATGCACTAGATTTTTGAAATTTAAGAAACTTGCAGGCACACACAGACATCATCAGTTCTGGGAGATGCTAGGTATTCATATACAGAATTATTATTATGATTCAAAGAGTACTATTAAAGATCTTCAGAGCAAAACTTCTCATGGTGATCTTTGTACATACAGATTTGTTTTCAATGTTTAGTTTCAGCGGCACATTTTAGAGATTTTTATGCTGCCTATTCATAATCAAACCTTTTGAATCACATGGAAAATCCAGTAACTTCCTAATAAATTGGCACAGTGTATAGGCATTTTAATGGCAGGGATGATGCACTTGTCTGAGCAGGGAAAACACACCATTAATAATGTTGCCTTAATAGAATTTATCCTTTAGAATATGACAACATGTTTGATGTGATATGGACATATTGGTGCATTTCTATAACATTAAAATGCATCATTTACCAGATCTTACCCATCTGTTTCTAACTTAGGTTAAACCTTGGAAACTACTGAGTCAATGTTTAGCCAGTATTTGTACTTGTTACTCTTCTAAAGAAATAAACCAGATCGTGTTTGCTGCTATTTGTGCATGAAACAAACAAAAACACTTTATGGTCTGTGGAAAGGATTACTTTTTATGGCAGGTTATGACAATTTGATGGGACCGTTGTACTCCTTTCTGAATTGGCCACGTTTGCATCCCCTACCTCCACACATAGTAATATTTAAGAGCCAAATTGCTACCTTGTTTTAGAGGAATGTCAATATTGTATGTATTCAGAGGATGAACTGTAGCTTGTGGATTGTGGGGCTCCTTAGTTTGTTAACTTTCACGCACCTCTATGTGTCTGCACACAACCATGGTTGTTACATTCAGGGCAATTGTTTAAGCATTGGTAACAATGATGATGAAACTCTGGGAAACTTTTGTAAAAGACCAGCAACAGGACTGTGCTTCCTGCTAAGCAGAGAGTTGACAGATAAGTCCCCCCCCAAAAAAAGAAGTCAAATGCACACACACACACACACACACACACACACATACACACTCACACAGTTTCTTGCAGACCACACATTATTTTGTGATTAACTTGCGTGATCACTCAGTGCAGGGATGGGAATGAAACTTTACATTAGGGACAAACAAGGTTGTGCAGTGCTTTCAGTTATTTGAGCATTTCTGTCACTGACATAGATCACACCCTCCCTTGGCAATAAAAACACAATAAAGGGGCTGTTTCCTTAACTCAGTTAATTGGCATAACCGGACTCACCTCTGTATGAACTTGGCCCAGATCGATTCAAGCTATTGTTATGATCATGTTCAGATGGGCCTTGTCATAACAAAGAGGTCAGATGTATATATTGTGTCTCTCCATTTATTATGAATTGTTGCTCTGGAACCCTGCTGTCAAAATAGGTATTGATTAGAAAGGGCTGATGGTAGCTGGGTTTGATTATTCATGGGAGGACTCACCTGGGCAGAATCAATACGGCCCCAAGGATGAGAATACACTCTCATATATGTCGACAGACACACATACACACAGACACAGGGAAAAACGAGACCACCCAAAGAAATCACATCGTTCATTATATGAGTTTCCTCATTTATTTAATAAAGTTATTGTTTTCTGTTTGAATTTTACAATTATACACATTAATGGTTTATAAAAAGAAAAGTAAATACATGTTGTTGTTTTTTTCTTGCCTATTATGCAGTGTTGGTAATTAATTAAGTACCATTTTAAGTGCAGGTTCCTGCATCTTTTTTGTTTTCTAAATCACACTGTGCAATCTTGCTCTCAGTAGAAAGAAAACCTGTCAAAACAGCAGCAGGAAGCTTGCTAGTAAGCTCACAATTAACAACTGAGCAGCACCATCACATTTCGTTTGACAGAAATGCACCAAATAGCTAAAACTCAGCTCATATTCTATTTGTCAATGACAAAAATAACAAACCTGACAAACTTCCTGTCAAAAATATTGTAGTTGTGCTTATTTCTCTGGTGCCAATTGAGTGTTGGTGAATGGACAGTGATAGCAATGGAAGCAATGTACTCATCATAAATGAATGTACATCTGCTCGTGGATTGTTTACTACCCAAAACATCAAGAGGAAGATTCCCATCAATTAACAGGCACACAAAGAGGAACATTGTGATGTGAATAGCAATAAAAAAGGACTCCTCTTTTTTCCACAGTAGTCGGAAACTAAGGGTTCATGAACCATGCATTCCCTCTACTAGATAAATACTTACATACTTACAGTACTTATAAGAATAGCAGTATAATTCATCTATACTGTTTCTCATAGATTTAAGTCTGTGTGTTAATTGTGAGTGTGACTACAACATGTTTAATCCCATGCTTTACTGTATTAATATGGAGACAAAATACACAGTTGGCTACTTGTACTGTGAAAAGCAACACCTGAGTTCAAGGGGACACCTAGAGGTCAACGTATTGTATGTATGTATTATCTATTTCTCTCTGTGTGTGTATTTGTGTGTGTGTATCCACATGATATAATGGGCACACAGAGCAGCAGGTGAGCCTACTCCCACCTGAGGATCCTGGAGTGTGGTTCCAGAATTGGCTTAGGAAGAGCAAGGCTTATCAAAAGCCCAGAGAACAACAAAAACCTCAGCTGCACAAAGGACTCCTCAGAGAGAGAAGAATCTCTCATTTAAATGGAAGACTGCTGCATCTGTTTTCTCTGTTTGTTCTAATTTCTCACATCTGAGGCTCTAACTGTATTTTTCCAGTGCAAGGAATTGGATAGAAATAGAAAACATACAGAGCCTCTCTAATGCCACAGTCTTTCTAGCTTTGTCACGCTACGACAAAACATTATACAGTGTGAACTGTATAAGATGACAGATGATCTCATGCAAATAAACACACAGGCTCTGCATTTATGCTAATCTGTTGTATTACTTAAAGGTGATGGGTCTGACATGACTGCTAAATTCTTAGTGTGCCCAAATCCTCATTCTCACATGTATCAAAATATTTTTCCACTTTGAAAAATATAATGTAAATTGATGCAAAGCTCAATGTGCTAAAATGTGAGAAAAATATAAAAAGACAAGATACAAAACATATGTCAGAAGTTTGGGACATGTTTTGTTTGCATGCATTCACTCTCTCTTTTTCCACCAGGGGCTTGGAAAACATTTAATCCGATACACAGGTTTATAAAACATATTTTTATGCACCAAGTATGATGAGAGTGCATTCCATTCTGTACTACTGCTCTGTTAATCCTTACACTATTATTCACCCGATGCTGCAAGTGCAGGCTACAGCATGTTGAAGAGATTAGAACTTAAAAATTAAACTTTGTATTAGCGAAGGCCACATTTTCAACCTTGAAACTTCTTTATACAAAGAAATATGAAAACAATTTTGTCATTAGCAGGATAACAATAAGAGTTCCTCCACAACATTGCCTTTGTATGCTGGTGGTAAAAGACAAATAGCATAACAACAATAATCAAGACACCAAACTAAACAGATTTTTTTTACTCTTGATTATTCCAAGCAAGCTTTATATTTTTGTCTCTGACTCAACTTTCACTTTAAAATAAATTGACATTCTCTCCTTCGAAGTGCTGCATATTTTGTCCTCCTCACTGGAACGTATGCTCAGTATCTTCTTGGCAACTCTTAACACACAACGTAACACCCAAGGTCAGTTTGGTCTCCCTGGCAACACTATAATACATTTGGCCCATTGTCAGGCTATTTAATCAAGACTGGCTCTGTGTGTCAGAGGAACATGGACATTCCTTTTATCTCTAAAAGTGCTGAGTGAGGCGTGAACCCCTCCCCTAAAAGTGCGAGGGATGGAGAAGGGGATAAGATGCATCTTAAGAGAGGGAAAGGGAGAAAGTGAGACCGAGAGGGAATCTTGTAGAATGTCACTAGTGTGGCTGTTAGAAGTCCTTGATGATGCCTTTGTATTGATCAGGCTGTACCATGGTCGCCCACAATAAATCTATTCACAGATGACCGCTGCAGCTGAAATGCTTTTCGAAATAGGGCAACGAGAAGAATAAACAGAAGCATTCCGCCAACTGATTTTCAATCCACTTAACCTCCCTACTCCTCATTCAAACAATAAAGGGCATGAGAAAGGGACAGGGGAACAACAGAAGAGAGGGGAGGGGGGCAATTTTGCATCTCATCTGTTGACAGTCAAGCATGTTGTTATCATTGTGTGCTGCCCTCTAGTTTATCTTCCTGTAGAAGAAAGTGGCCTGCTCCTCATGACTATAGGGCCAGACAACCAATTATCTATGTGCCCTCTATCAGATGTGATTTATATCACTAGGCTGTCCCTGCTCTGCTGTCCCCTCTCTGCCTGTGATCAATCATTCCCTGCACAAAACAGGCCTTTAACAAAACAAACAGTTAATGTTGTGGATTGCCTCTACGAGACTAAACATATTTATCGTCTCAGATCTTTACAGAAATAAGCCAACACTGACATTGAGAAGGAGCACAAGGTGGAGCCAACACTAGGGTGATATTCTATGACATTGGAGGTTGCGTAATTTTATTAATTCATACCAGTCCAATAAAGTTATAATCTTTAAAAGTTCAGACCTGGTTAATTTGGTGATACCTGCATTTCATCTTTATGGTGAACAGCAGCACCAGGTTGAACTGCATATAGTGCTCTGCTAGTCACTATCCTGTCTCTGAGCCTGCTAACTGCTTACATGTTTGGCAACCTGTTCCTTGTGCAGCGAGCATTAGCCCTGAAAGGTGAGGTTCTGCATCCTCAGCTGGCCCTGTGATCCATCTATCAACCAATAGGCTGACGCCACCAGCGACACAGCGTCCCAAGTCTTTTGGAATTGTGGTATTATTAAAAACCTCATAGATTATACTATAACTTGAATCTTTATTGTTGAGCAATAGAATATGTAATATTTATTTGTTTATAATATACGCATTCAAAATATCTCTGTTTTGCACATTTGAAAACATAATGTTTGACCTCATGGAACCATAGAGCTGTGTATTTTATATCAATAGTGTTTAACACCAACACGACACTGTGCTGAAATCTACACACTGGAATATATGTGGGATGAGGATCACTCTAGGTCTTCACCTCTGGACACAGAGCACAGTGGATTGAATTAAACTTTCTTCAGTAGTACACGTATAGAGAAAATAACTCCCCTATGTATTTTTGTTATTGTGAAAATGTCCTGAATATTTCAGGATCATGAGGTGATCAATACCAGAAGGCTGGATGGTTAATGATGTAGAACCTGCGCAACGTCTGAGAGAGGCGAGATCGGTAGAGTCAGCTTTGTGGACTCTGCTCTTTCATTAAAGACGTGATCAGTAAGCACAACATGTCTCTCACCCAAGGGCACCGTTTTAAGAAGCTTCATACTAAAGAAACTTTTCTCACTTTTATATACAGTAAATGCAACCTTATGCATCAGGATGGAGTAAAAGTGTGGAGAGGACGCAGTGAATGAAGAAAGTGAATTTCTAACTTAAAATCAAGCTGTTTTTGTCTTTTAACTAAATAGGTCATAGGCCTCAGGACATGGTGAGTCTGATGAAAGCATTATCTGAGTTAAGCCTGGTTGGTAAAGCAGAGGTTTGCTGCCCAGTTATAGACCCAGTCATATTCCCTAACTTTTCATTACTTTTTAGGGATGTTCTTCAGGTAATTCAGGCATTCAGACATTTGGCTTAAATAATCTTGTTAATTCTGATCCAGTTACTTTAGCTCTTAGAAATCAGTTTGATGTTTTTTTTAATCTTGTAAGATGGAAGTACATTGTGTTTATACCTTAAATAAAGGAAGAGTAGATAATTTTGTTTTCTACATTTACTATAACTGCCATTTTGTTAGATATTTTGTTACATTATGTTCCCACTGTTGCCACTGTCATTACTGTTACAAAATATTTTCAGTTTCCAGACCACTGCAGTGATCACTAGTAAGGTTCACGTTTGTCTTCATGTGAGAAATTTTATTGTCACATTACATTTAGCATATACTGGTGCCACTGGATCTTTACCAGCAAAAATCTGTTTAGTTAAATTGATTTCTTTGCAGACTGGCAATCTGTGTACCCCGTCTCTCACCCCTATGATAGCTGGGATAGCTCCAGCACATCCACTACCACTACAGAGACTAAGCAGTTCAGAAAATGGATGGATGGATGGATGGATGATTTGTTAGCTTACAGTGTCTTAAAATCTGTATTCAATCTTCTTTATTGTGCAAACTATAATGCTGTTTTCAATTTTATTACAAACGTATAGTATTTCATTTTGATAGTTTATCAACAAATTCTTTTATTATTTTATCTTTTAACATTTTTACCTAAATTTGTCTGGATTTTTGTCTGAAACTGAGAAACATGGTCCAACAAATATGGCTTGTCTTTTGTAGGTTTGGGCAACAGCTCCAGACACATTTTAATGCTTAAAAGAACCAATAACAACCGGGCTTGTCCAGCCCAATGCCAACATCTTAATCTAGATAACCCAATGATTTACATTCTTTGTATAGGGTCCCGTTATTTGAATGCGGAACAGGTTAGCTACATAATATTTTCTATGATTTTACAGAACCCCTGATCTTTATGGTTCCTCCAAAGTCGTTTTAAACTTGCTGTCCTGGCAGCATATTTGCAATTTCACATCCGTTCAGCAGCAGGTTTATTCTCACGTTTCATCAGCGCAAACAAGATAACATCTCAGATTTATATGGTGTTGGAACACAAAGTTCATCCAAATGGATGCAGCGTTCTTACATGAGCAATGTGTTGAAAGTGCGGAGACAATAAGAAGGTGTGAGTTTATAATAGATACAGCATTGCACAATACAACAACATAAGTAATTTAATGTCACTGGCAGCAGTCTGATGACATTCCTGGCAACTGTTCACCACAAAAAGTAAACATCAATCATCGGTGTGTCTGTGCATATGTGTGCATAAGCAAGCCATGCAATAATTCATCCACAAAGGACTGTATCATTTTAAATTAATTTACCCGCAGGAAAGTTTTCAATTAATGGTGGTGGTGGTTTAGAGAAACAAACAGACATCAGTTTGCAGAACATCCTTGCCACTTACCTTCACCTGTTCCCAAAGCCTTGTTACTCTGAATGTAATGCAGACATTATAGAGATGATATATTGTCGTGCGTTGTTAAAGACTGATTTATTGATTAATTTGTCAGACACATTTTGCAGTCCATCTTTCAACATTTTTCTGCTCTGATATTTATATTCTTCAGTCATTTAGCATTTCTTATTCTGCAGACATGAAAAATGCTCTCTTTCTGCCTTTTGTCATATGTACGTAGCCAGTGGGAAACCATCTGATCATGTTTTTTAAGGTCAATATGTAAATGCCCTAAGCAAGAACCAACGGGATGGCCACACCACGATTAGAAAGTCCAGCATTACTTGTTTGATGCTGGATCTGTTTTAGAACATGTGAAGAACAAGGCGCAGGGAATGGTTTTAGTTGACTGTTCTGATTTGAACCCGTTAATATGCAAACACACACACACACACACACACACACACACACACACACACACACACACACACACACACACAGTTTTCTCAACCACAAGAAAAAGCAGGGTGTAAAGATGCTGTGTAAGACTTTCATGAGTTTTATGTTTGAAAGCAACTTTTTAATTTTCTTCATTCCACACCCCTGAGATCTCTTTCTGCCTTGTGCCCTTTTTGCTTCACCCTCACACTTTTGGCACTAAACATGACCATGACCACACCAGGCAGAAGGATTGACAGCACTATACTCTCTATTAAAACAAAGTTTTGATAAAAACAGTCACGCTCACCGCCCCCACACCAATACAACGGTCTGACTCTGAGTTTTTCTCTGAAGTGACAGAGGAAATCTGGATAATTGTATGATTGATTCTCTTGTGTTCTTCCTCCACTTCACTGGGCAGGCTTTATTTAGGAACTGAAGAGGGAGAGAAATCTTGAGATACAAGATGCTTGAGCCTGCAGAAACTCACATGTGAGCAGCATGCACACTTAATGCACCCACACGCACACATAAACCCACCAACTATTTTCGTGTGGTTGTGCATTGTTGAGTGTGTGTGCGCATCGATGAGTCAACTGGCTCTTTCTTTGCCCTTTGTCTCTCTGCCACTTCCACCTCAGAAAGCCAAGAAAGATCACATTAAGTGGGACTGCTGTTGCGTAGCTACATTTGGCTGAGTGCTGAGGGAGATATGGGGCAAGGCATTACTCTCAGTCAGTCCCTACAGGCTTCAGCCGATCCAGAAACAACAAGGCCAGTGTAATTCACAGAGCCAGACATCCTCACTTCAGTGGTTCAGGGCCTGTCATAAGCTCATGTTCTCTTTTGAGAGAGGACATTGTCACATACTGGACAAATCACTGTTAGTGTAGATATAAATTTGAAGAAATACCCCATGTGCTGCTCTTCATTTAACCAATTTTGTGAATTTCCCGTTGGGATGAATAAAGTGTCTATCTATCTATCTATCTATCTATCTATCTATCTATCTATCTATCTATCTATCTATCTATCATAAATTTGGATTTACTGTATTGTCAAAAAATGTATTGTATTGTATTGTATGAATTGTATTTTTTTTAAAAATAAATAAATCACTTCAGCATAACTGCCTGTTCTCATGATTACGGTTATACAATAATACAGTTATGGTTCTGCTCTGCGTTAAACTGTGTGTAGATGTGAAGAATATAGCTGCAAACACCAAATACATTACTCTCAAAATTGTTCCTTAATGAATCATAAAAACTATCTTAAGATGTTTTCTTTATGTGCCACAAGGTTTATACCAGTCTTTAAACAGAGTGTGAAAATCAATTTCACGTGGCTGATGGCCTACTGTAAGTGACAATAAAGTATGTCTACTGGTATTGTGCTCCGATAAAAACAAATATAGTCTTTAAGACCATAAATAAAACTACTTCAGTGTTGTGACAATGATGTATATTGGTTCACACAAACACAGACACACGATAATATTAGATCCAGTGCACTACTGCTGTCAGCTTTTGCTGCCTTTATGTTTGAAGAAGGTTGAAGAAAGTCGAAAGCTGCTTTTAAGTATTTCATCTGATATGCAAATATTTATATGTTGATGTCTTAAATGTCTGAGATGTCTTATTGTTAAATACTCTGAGTAAAAGAGAATGCCTGCAAATAACTGACGTATTTAG
>OMLM01020931.1:11038-41003 GCA_900302695.1 Helostoma temminkii | reverse complement strand
CTAACTAAAGAAATCCACAGTTTGAGTGGAGCTTTTTTTTTACAACATTATATAAGAGAAATGAGTTTTTCTGCTGGAATAAAAAATATTTTTAATTACCACTTCATATTTGACAATTTTTAGTTATTTTTCAGTATTTCAAAGACACCTTTTCCCTTTTCATACATCTGAGTTACATTATAGAGTGTATATGATTTCTGATAACACATGATAATAGATAAAACAGGTGAACTGTGAACTGATAACACTTTACACACTATAGAAAAATCCAGGTTGAAGTTTCAGTGTAGCTGTAGAGCAGAGATCGTCTCCTCCTGTCTGACATGAATGTTTGTTCAAACCCCATAACCATTCTGTTGTCAAACAAATTCGATTACCACACACACACACACACACACACACACACACACACACACTCCACTCAAGCTCTCTCAGTCTTCCTCTCACTCAGTCACCCTTCTCCCCCCTCCTCCCCACTCTCCATATGAAAATCAAGCACTCATTCAGCCATGTTTGCTCTGAGGTGGGAGAGTCGCCGTCAGTTGGCTCCTTACCTCGAGAGCCTCTGCTCTGATCTCTGAGCACGTATGGAAATGATCTTTCTGTTTCACCGGCCGATGGGAAATGTGGGGAGTGTTACAGAGGGGGAGGAGCGGAGGGTGCGGCAGGTATGAAAGAAAGACGCAGGGCAAACAACCTTCAAAGCAAAGACGGGCAGGAAAAGTACTGTAGGGAATACTCCAGCAAATAACAAAGACAGATTTTCTCTGCAAGATACTGATGAAGACACCATCACAAACAGTAAAGTTAAATTACTAGTGTGTTACTGTGGTACTGAAGAAAAACATGCTGAACGTCAGGCTTCTTCTGGACTCATATCAGGCGTCAGTTTTAAAATTCGAGCTTCTGCTGCACCTGATCACCATGTTGGTGGGTGGGCCATGGCGGTTGCTGTTGTTTGCAGCACACCTACATGCACTCGTCCCTTTCACCTCACACAGTCTACTAAAACTGTTCCTGTACAACCAAACAGTAATTGTGAGCAAGTGTGTTCAATATGTAGCCATGCATTGTTTAGAAAAAGAAAGCGAGGCACGATGAGGCGTATAATATCCAGAACTGACGGGCTGCAGACCCATGATGGAGACCACAGTTCTGTGTGAGGTTGGGTTTAGGCATGAAGCGTATGCCTTGGTGAGGAATAGAGACAGATCTTGTGCTTGTGTTTTAATTCAAATGTTGTGCATGAAGTGACAAAGTAAGATTTTTCTCTTTTAACCCAGACCACAGTCGTTCCCTGACCCAGTGAGTATGAACCCAACCATAAAACACTTTAATAAAGTTGGAGTCACATATCTGGATGTTGAATTGAAAGAACGTATATTTTAAAGGAAGTGCAAAAGGGATGTTGTAGATTAGAGATGTCGCTATACCGATACCAGTATCAGGAATCTGGTCCAATACCACCCTCATGTACTTATACTCGTACTTGTAAAACGTCTCAGATGCTGCAGCCCATATGCCTTACTGCAGAACGTCAATCTTGTGTTGGGTGAGGGAGTAGGCGAAGGTGGAGAAATGTCAGCAGTGTGGAGATATTTTAAGATAAGTGAGAATTACATAAGTAAAGCAGACTACAAGCTCTGTTCTGCTAAACTGGCAAGAGGGGCAGTGAACTGGTAAAACGTTAAGAATTAGCATAACACACAGTACAACAAGTTTTACTACATCAAACATTGTTGTGCAGAGTGGACTGATGGTTTTACCCTCAAGTGAAGTGTTGCTGATGTGCTGGGAATCAGGCGCAAAATAGTTGGACAGTTAAAACACTCTGTCTCAGCCTCAGTCTCAGCCTCCTCCTTCCTGGAAGACATTCTTTAATTAAATGTGGCGACAGTGCCACGAGTGTTTCCTGTGGAGTTTTATGTTAATGTTTGGATGTGAGCAGTAGTCTCAGATGTAAGTACTTGTACCCAGTAGGGAACAAAGTGGTATCAGGACATCCCTGTTGTAGATATATTTAGATTCTGGACATTGTCATTTATGCTAAATGTGAACATATGGTCACTATGTTGACAGAAAACTTAATCGTGTTGCAATTACATTTCCATCAAAAAATAATTTGTGATTGCAGTTTGTACAGGAACGTCAATTTTAGAGGACTTAGTTTCTTCGTTGACCCCTTTCACATCTTCTGCTGTACTGTACCTGGGGAACACCTCAGTATTTACATGTTTGGGTTTGTGCACAGTTAATGCCAACAGTCTAATAGCAATTTAAGTGGACATAAAAGTAACAGGCAAACATCCAAAGAAAGCAGCTGATGTGAGGGAAGAGAAACAGAGGTAGGGGGCAGAGGCTTCTGGGGACTAACAGGCAGGAAGTAATGGACTCTTTATTGAATTAGATGCTCCACAAAACCAGAGCAGTCATTATTATCCAGCTGGGATCCTGACACAACCACTGATAACTGGATCCATTAACCCAATTGGCTGCACACCCATTAATCACAAGACATTTTAAAATGGTTAGTTCATTCCTCCTGGTATTTTGTGCTCAGTGTCATTTGTAGCTGCCATTTTGGTTTTGTTGTGGGTCTGAACAATATGACTTTATGGGCAATTTGATTCTTGTCATCTGGTTTTAGCATAAGATAATCACCTTATCACAACAAGTAACAGTTAAAAAGACACAGGACCTCGTTCAAACTGATTCATTCTTTAGTGGCATTTAAGAAAGATTCCAAACAATTTGCTGCTTTCACCAATTTTCAGACATCCTGAAGTGGATCAGACCAGTCGTAGCAGTCCTGAACAGACGTCTGTCTGTTTGTCCAGTGTCATTCTCTGTTCTAACATTATTCTCAATGGAGCACTTTGCTTTAGAAAGTTCTTTTTAGCATTTAACTTGATGCAGCGTTAACCATTTCCTCTACATTACTGATGATATGTCATTGATAGATTTTCAAATGTGTTGGCTCATCTAATGCAATGATTGACTGTTAAATGTGTTCTGTTTAATCAGCCGATTTCTGACAGAGAAAAACTTTTCTCTTAAATAAGGCAGAACATGGAAATTATATATGTTCTTTTTAAAACGATGACAAATACTAATGATCAGATGTCAGGAACGTGCATCTCCTGTGTACAGGTCATAGTCATTAATCACAAAGGAAATATTTGTACAGCTAAGAGAAAAGGACTTGGAAGACGTGTGAACCTATTTCACCAAGAAAAGTCACAGGTGTAGACCCACTGTTTCCTGAATGAGCAAGTCACTTAACATGACAGACAAAAAAAAACTAACATCATCAAAAACAGATGAAGCCAAACCACAGCAGAAAAGTACAAGCACACAGTTTACCTTTCAGAAAACAGAAACAGTTTACTACAGGTTAAATAGCTTTCACTAGACATTTCACTGAGGCAGTCCTTGTGACTGTGGTACTGTCATTTTAATTGCTTGAGGACGTGGTCAGAAAACCATGAAAATAAAAGTGGAGCATCTGCTCAGCTTTCTGTAGTGACACCACTGCATTGGTTCAGCAGGATTCAAATGCAAAGGTTTGTGGCAAAACAAGATGCAGGAATGTTCATTGTTGCTAACTGGTAGATGAAATTTTAGCAATGACTGTGTACTCAGTAATTAAAGGAACACAACACTAATCTGCAAAAAATACAGACAGCACAATATGAACAGAAAAAATACACTAAACATATAAAACATCAGCTAATAAAACTTGAGTTTATAAAGCTAAAGGTGCGTAAATGTGGATTTTGAAAGGTTAAAGAATTATTGGTGCAGTGGGGTTACAGATTTTAAAGTTAAGAAGTGATGTAAGAAAGTCTGGGAGCTAAAACAGTGAGGCTTTAGTAGATGGTTAGTCATAATCAACAACAAGCAGTATGACTGTCAAGTGCAGACATAAAAGTTTACTGAACAACCGATTTTGAAATATCAAACAATTTTTAATTCTATAAAGACGGACTAATTTCATTTTTGAACTTAAAGTTTTGGATGCAAGTCTACAATGACATTTTAGAATCCAACCTTATACCTAAATATTTATAAGATTCAACAACCAATAAAGATTCTGGTTAGTTATTATGCCAGGGAGGTTGTCATCAATATTTAATATAGAAAAGATCATATACTTGGTTTCCTCAGCATTTAGAACAAGTCTGTGATCAAGGATGGCAATTTGAAATGTGTCTCTGCACTCTGGAGGCTCTTTAAAGCCTGAGCAGTTGTGGCAACTGAAACATAAATAATCTAATAATCTAATAAAATATTTTTATAGAGAGATCAAAAAGTAGTGGTCCAAGGATAGACCCCTGAGGAACACCACCACTGATGCTAAGTGGATGTGACTTAACACCATTTCTGTTCTGCCAATCAGATAAACATGGAAACATTGAAAAGCTGCACAGTTCACACCCAGAATTTATCATTTATAAAGTAATACTGTGATTAACTGTGTCAAATGCTTTTAAGAGGTCAGTGAATACAGCAGCATAGCATTGTTTTTTATCCATAGTGGAAACATTGTACCACTGAAAGTGCAGCTATAATTGTACTATTAGAGACCATTGTGCACAGTGTTGAGCACTCAGACTTCTGACTCATAGTTCTGACATGCTAGTCTTTGTATCAGACATTGAAGGGTTGGCATCAGGACGAGACAAACTGACCCAACGTGATTTCAAATGCTCCGTGTCATCATTGGTGACCCATATGTGTTCACTCAGGCCATTATCAGATTAACAACATGAAGTATGTGCAGGCAAAGCTTTACAAGCTATCTGAACCGAACTGGCCAGTAAAGGTCACAGCCACAGGCAGTGCAGACGTGACAGTTCAGCAACAACTTATAAAAATCAGCACATTCCTTCTGGCAACATAAAACATTCAAAGCTCGTGATTCATACTTAAAATGTGGAGAAGCAACACAACCTCTGGCAGAAGATCAAATGTGAAGTGATTTCTCAGTATCACTTCTTTCAGCAGCACCTACACTGTGAAGTCAGCCTGGAAAAGCTGTAGTGTGGTTGCACTTTAAGTTTGCTCATGAAACATGTAGCAGAAATCTACTCTTGTACCTTTTCTTTTCTGAGTGTAAGTAAAACGAGCGAGGACAGACTGTGTGAGATTACTTGTCAGTCAAATTGCTGGCCCCCTCAGCTCGTCTCTGTTCAGTCCACGTCTCCTGCTCTGACCTGTAACATTGGAGTCGATTTAAACAGCACAAACCACAAATCTCTTATCTTATTGTCTTGTTGACACGTTAAGGCTTTTTCTCTATCAAAGCTGCGCAGATGTGTATGTTTCCAGCTACACAAGGAGGGTTTGATGCGTACATGGTGTAACACGATGGATGCGCAAGTTCAATACTTTCACATTTTTCCAGTAGGGACACAAACATGAATACTGTACTGTCAGTGCACTATGGAAGAATAGTCCACAGAGGTGAACAAAAAACAAAAATAACTGTAAAAGACAATGACGGAGCGGTGAGGACCAGCTTTGCAAACTCATTCGTGCTCATCGGCATCTTTTAATTTACTCTGTTGCTGTTGATAATGTATGGAGAGTGATGTGGAAACATCAATTCTTTAACCATTGTCAGCCTCTTTTCTTCTGTCAAAAGCATCTACTAAGATGCAGGACTGCAACTGATGCACATTCTCTGCAAACCTACGTCTATGTAGTTTGCAGTAGGAAACAGCCTTTAGCATGCCTATGTAGTAAGGCAGAGCTGAAAGGGACTGAAATGGTTCTGAAGGTATTTAATCCACAGTTTGAGTTGATGTCACTTCAAAATGGTGTGAGATGAAGATGACTCAGTCACAATGAATGTTTGAACCAAGATGACAATTTATTCCAACTGCTGCAAAAATACTTCAATTAAAACCAAAAATTTGAAGTTCAGAATGGCAAACTACATCAGTGTTTCCCCTGCAGTTATATTAGCTGCGTCCACCAATGACACCCTCCGCCCTCCCTAACAGGTCAAGTTAATTTTATTTTCTATATAGCTCCAGATCACAACAGCAAAGTCATGTAAGGTTACCTTCCCTATAGAACAGGTCTGTACCTTGTTCCTATATTACACAAACTAAATATCCTGATGTTATCAATCTTATTTACACGACAGCAGGTCATTTACCCTCTGCTCGACTAAAACTATCTCATCTACAACACCCGGTTTTCTCTTCCACTAAAATATCCGATCTTGCCGTTCAACATGCTGATATATGACTCCAACTTTATTAACATGTTTTATGGTTGGGTTCAGACACTCACAGCACTGGGTCAGGGTCAGGGAAAGACTGTGGGCCGGGTATTAGTGAAAAATGTAACAGATCACTTTACACACGTCTGCATTAAAATATACACACAAACATGATCTGTCTCTAACCACAGGGTTTTTCTGTGCCTCAACCTAAACTCACGAAGGACTCTGGTCTCAAACTCGGGTCTGCAGATTGTCAGTCCTGCACATTATTCGTCTGTCATCCATTCAACTGCCTCGTGGCGACTCAATTCCTGTTAATGTGACGTTTCATTCATTCACAAAATACGTTGCCTGACAACATAATGATTCGATTCAAGGTTGCAGTTTAGTTGTGTAGGAACGTTTAAACCTTAGGGAAACACTGTACATGGTGCACCAACAGACCATAAGGACCATCTGCTGAGCCATGCCACAAAACACAAAATATAATGTTTCATCTCCAAAAATAAAAAACCCAGAATGTGTTAAAATAAGTATAAAATGTATAATTAAATACATATGAATAAAACAGCAATATGCAATTTGCAGGAGGAATTAAGATTAAGGAAAAAAAAAGACAATTGAGAAGGAGACACAGTCCCAGATTCACTGTCACATACATTTCAGTCTGTAAGTGATACAGGTCACACAGTGGCACTGCCAGCAGGAAATGAGTTCATATTGTACCGCTGCTCCCTCACTTGACCCACTGACCTCGCACCTCCTCACCGGCATTTCGGATGACGCCTCAAAATTAAACCAGAGTCGAGGGACCAAAGGAACAAAATGTCAGGAATATGTTTAACACTGCTGTTGGGAAAACAGCAGCTTTCTGTTAAAAAAGTCTCATGCATGATGCATGGCTCATCAAATGCTAAACTACAAATCACACAGTGTACTGCCCTTCTCACTGCAGACGTCCCCCAAACACCTTTCTGTTAGATGCTTGTGTCAAATTCTCAAAGTAACAGCTCAATGTATAACATGATGGGACTTGATTCACTTTTTTTCATTTACAGTATCAGAATGAAGCATGTGTGGTATCTGTAAACAACCAAATGTTGTTGTGTCAAGGCCTTTTTTGATGGACAATGTCCAGCAAAACTGAGTTCAGACATAAAAATAAAACTAGTGCTGTCTGAGCTGATGACCCAAATCCATCTGATTCCTGCTTTCACTTTTTGTTAATATACAGACATATACAGCTTTTTGAGGTTTTGCCTTTTACACACTAATTGGCAGCTCAGCAGAGAGGGCGAAAGAGGAAAGAACAAGACAGTGAAGTTGATTTAAATGAAAGGCAGAGAAAGGGACAGGGAGGCAGGGAATGAAGAGAGACAAAAAGAGAGAAGAAGTGGAATGGCAACTAAAAAGGCTGTCAGAGAAATGGATGAAAGAAAAAAGAAAGAACGGAGAGGAGAAATGAGACACAGGGTGAGGAAGAGAGCGGAACGGGCAGAGAAATGCAGGCTCAGAGCAGAACAGAAGAACCAAACAGACTGAAACAGACCGCAACAAACTGAAGCACAGTTAAACACCATATGCACGGCTCAAGCAATTCCCAAATATCATTTCAAACTGAGCCAAGTAAAAAAATGTATATCCATCTAGACTCTGTGGAAAAATACAACAAAGCTTCCCACTGTACTGTAATTAGGCTTCTGTGTGTCTGAAATAAAAGGCGTCACTGTGCCTTAATCACAGACTGTTAAAGCAACAGAAACAGGAGCCTCATCCATCACGTGGAGTAACTGACTCCACATGACACTGTGACGTTCATATGTCCTCCCCGTTCTGTCTCTGCATTACCTCTGCGGCTTCTGCCGGAGCAGAAGTGAAGGTGCCGACTCTGCAGTCGCTGTCACAGCTTAAAGCTCAACAACATCGAAAAGCCCAGAAGAACAATGTGGATGATCATCGGGAAAAAACCTTCACAACATCAACAGAAGTCAAGAAAACTCTGGAGAAGGTGTTAAAATGTACAATCAGGAGACACCTTCATGATGAACAAACCACTGGTAACATTTCAGAAGAGAAGGCCAGATCAGACTTTGGCATCCCAAACCCAGAATTTGTTGATGCCCATGGACTCCAGACTTATTATATTAAATATTAATACATATATCAATATTAAAACTATCTGTCCAAAAACGTCTGTAATTCCTAAAAGTAAATACCACATTTTGTGAAAGCTCTTAAAATAAAGCAGAAAGTCTACACTACAGTCATGCTGCTAGTTGTTGATCATTTTATTTCAAATCTATTGTGGTGAAAAAAGGCAAAATCATAGAAACTCTGTCACTGGCCAGATACTTCTGGAACTAACTGTATGTTCCTGTGATGTCTGCCATTAGCCTGAAAAAGCTTTTCCTCCATCTCATCTGCTGCTGTAGCCATAACAATATACAAAGTAATGCAGCCACAACATTAAAATGTAACATTTGCATGTACCATAATATGTAAATGTTCTGCATAATCTGTACTTTAGAGTACTTGACATACTTTACCAAGGTAAGATTTGAATGTGTGAGTATTCTCACAGTAATACTACTTCTGAATACTCCTTCCAACTGTAACCTGCGCTGTGAAGACCCACGTCCTCAGTCTCAAGGACAAAAGTCTCAAATTAGGACTCACAAAGATACAAGTATAGCAACACACTCAGATAGCTGGATTCACCACCCGTGTCTAAAGTCAACTGACAGGTGACTGCGTGACCGAGAACAGACCGTGTATCAGTTACTTCTGTGTTTCCTTCATGTTCAGCTAAACAACACTACAGTCAGAACGCAGACATGAGTGGAAGAGTTGGCTGCTCACTGCTGAGCTGAGTTCACGGTTCTGAGAGATGCATCTGATGAAGTTGAAGCCAAACAAACACTTCCGAGTAGGTCAACAGATTGGAAGCACATCACGGAATAGACAGAATACTTATAAAAGCATTAGGGATGTCCCAACACCCCTTTTTCCTGAGTACAAGTACTCACATTTGAGTACTTGCTGATACTGAGTACTAATACGAGAACTTAATTACATTGCAGTTGCAGCATTTTTTTATTCAAAAAAAATTGCAAATGACCAGAAAAGTGTGATAACTTCAAAAACTGTAATCAGATGTTGTTCAGTGTTTTCCAGGTGGGAGCAGCTAAGACAGAGAGACAGTGTTTTGTGCCTGATTCCCAACACATCATCAACACTTCTCTCTTCTCAGCAGACCCTCATTAACAGATGGGTGTGAGCGACACAGGACAGGACAGTCAGCCCAGTGTCAGCCGGTATCATGTTTCTGGTGTTAAGTACTACATGGTGTAATAGTGCTACTACATGTACAGTATTAAGATCATTGTGTTCGGTGGAGTCGTACTGGACTGCGTTATTTAAAGAAGTGTAATGTTTTGGACCCTTCAGGAGGCCGTGGAAACCAGTAGGTTTAAGAACCCACACAATAAAGTGAGTGAAAGCTTCTATTATTTAACAGCCTGCAGGTTGTTTCTGGACATTTTCTCTCACTTCTCCAGTGTTTGATGCAGTGGTGGTTGCTGCGGCTGCTGCTGCTGCTGCTGCTGCTGCTGCTGCCGCCATTAGAAACACTTACTGTATCTTAAATTATCTCCACATCACTGACATTTCTCAGTGGTATCGGGTGTGATATCTGAGCAGCATGAGTATGAGTACATGAGGGCAGTATCTGACCCGATACTGGTATCAGTACATCCCTAGAAAACATTACTAAGCAAATATTACAGTGGGTTTACCTCCAAACCTCTCTACAAGCATTTAAATATTAATACAACGATAATGTCAAAGCCACAGTTTGAAGTAGAGCCCCCGGAATTCCAGTTTAACTGCATGTATTACTGCAGTACTGATGATGTTTAGCTACTGTTTGGTATCATATCCTCAATATACTGTAGTTAAAACAAGAAGTAATGATACTAATCAGTGCTGATGGCATGAAACACAAAAGTTAAATTTTAAAACTACTACAAAATTATTTTATTGAAAATCTCAGAGCCCTCAGAGAATCTCGAGGTCGTCTCGCCTAAGTCACCGACACGTCCAGAAACAACCCTGCATGGAAGCAAGTTCCAGAGACAATAAGTCTGACTGTAATGAAGGGTTATTCTGTAGCTGCGCCTCAGCTTTTCCAACTTTCCTCTCTGCAGGGGTGCACAGTTAATCATGCATGATTATGTATTCATCTCAGATTTCCCAACTCGGGCCAATTATTTCTTTTACAGCAGCTTCTATGTTTAAACAACTATGAATATTATTACACAACATGTGATAAAAATGATTTCTTCACAATGAAATGGGAACAACAGTCTGGTGATGGAGCTCAGAGCACAGTAGTGACAGGCCTCCCTCTCCTGTCATTTACTGACGTTTGCTTTTTCTTCACAGTGACTGACAGGGAGCTTCAGGGTGAACTGACCTTGACCTCTCAGGCGACTTCGGTCTGCATCAACGCAGTAGCTATGAGCATATACAGCAGAAGGCCGAGTGTGAGGTTTATCATCATAAAAGAAGACTTTACTCACCAACTGAACTCAGATCAGTGGATGAGGCATCATCCCTGGAAAAAACCCTGCAGAGAAAACAAACATGAGCCATTAGACAAATTACTCTCTGATAATATCAACATGAATCAATGTAAAACTGAAAAACAAGTTGGTGCGTCCAATAAGAATCTGAATAAAAAAAGAAACATTGCAATATTACTAAGCATGTGTCTTTGAGTAAAATGTTATTGTATTGAACAGAAACAGGTTAAAAGTAAACTATAACCCTAGTGGTCTGGGGTTTAAACGCAACACTGGTATAACATTGTTATACCATGGTGAGGTTCACACACAGCCATTTCACAGCGTGATGGCCATCGCACAGTCAACATACATGAAACTGATGTTGTACCCAAGTTTATTAGATCCATGTTGCACAGTGTGACTTGCATTAAACGTATAAGACTGATGAAATCTTGCAGCCTACAGGTGCCTTAAGGCTCATCTGGCTCTCACTCCACTGAACATCCATCCTGTTCTGACGCCTTAAGATTATATCTGCTTTGTCCCACCATGGTTACTGCTGACCTTAGACTTTCAACCTCTGAAACCTCTCTCACCCTCTTAAAGTTAATTTAGGATTTAGTATTTTGTGAGGTCAATGAGCCACAGCTGTGGGGACACATACACACGCTCTTCACTTCCTTTTTTATTCCTGAAAAACATGTTTCCTCCATCAGACCCAAATTTAGGTGACGTTTACATATGATCTGGTCACTTCAGCTGTCAGCAGACAATAAGGATTACTGACTTTATGATACCTTTCCTACTGCCAAGGTGCATGGAGATGGGAAACACTTTGGAAACATTTCAGTTGAATTCAGTTTACTTATATTTTGCTAAATCTCTAAAAAAGTGCTGTAAAGGCACTTTACAATGTAAGATATTACAGAGTTTAACAATACAACTACATAGAATTATATAGAAAACCCAACAGTTGAGCAGCACTAGAAGACAGTAGGGAGGAAACACTCCCGTTAACAGGAGAAACCTTCAGCAGGAACCAGGCTCAGGGTGGGTGGCCATCTGCCTCGACCGGTTATTGAAGTACAAGACAGCAGACATAATGTGAGACTTGGAAGAGAGCTACTACAGCCTGTTAACCACTCTTCACATTTTTCTTTGATTTGTCTTAAGCGAAGCAAACTTCACACATCTCGAGCACATGAGTCACTGCCCCGCCCCAAAGACCAGATCTGAGTGTGGAGGAAGGTGTGGCTGTGGCAGCAGTGTCGGTGACTGGCTGTAGAGACGAGGCAGAGGGTGTGAGGGTGTGTGTGCAGCTGGGCTCTGACTCCTGTCGTATAAATACAATGTTTGTAATGTTTACGAGAAGAAAAGATTCTTGTTTTACAGTGAAGCAAAAGCAAGAGCATCAAATATGTGATGAAGGAAATGCAATGCAGACTACAATAAAATCAGAAGCAAATAGACACAATTTAAAATAAAATCTATAATGGACTGTTTTCATTGGCCGATATATTATTAAATACAAATATAAAATATAGATTCTGTGGCTGTACGATGAACAGTGTAAGTACAGTCATAGAAGTATTTTCTACATGTACGCCCACACGTCTTTCTACACTGGTACTACTACTACTACTACTACTACTACTACTACTACTACTGGTACTACTACTAAACTGTGATATTTACAGAGAAACACGAGGGAGGAATCATCTGGACAGAACTGACGTCTGTCCGAGGTGTGTGTGCCGTGTGTCAGCTGCACACGCAGATTGAAGGCGTGTCTGACGCTGGAGACGACGCTCAGCTGTTTCACAGAACAACTGCAGCAGGGAGGCGACGAGACTAAAGGACGACAGCGGTGAACTAACAAAGTGGAGTATGTCCTAGGAATCCTAGGACTGCACTGTACTGTGTGTGTGTGTGTGTGTGTGTGTGTGTGTCTGGGCTGGGCGGTTTAGACTTGGCTTTAGGGTTCAGGGTAGCGATGGTTAATGTTGGGAGGGTTAGGAAAAGCATCCTCACAAACACAACTGTACAAGCCTGCGCTCTGGGAGTGAACTCTTGTTAAGCTCCCTGATGCCCTTTTCCAGACATTTCACTTCACGAACAAGTGTGTGTCAGTGGATGTGTGTGCATCCTCTGCCCTTTTCCACATAGTGTGTGTGTGTGTGTGTGTGTCTCCACAGAGCTGTAATGAAGTCTTCGGGGACTGCCGGCCTCCTGTCTGTCTCTGACCAATAAGAGTCACACTCACACACACACACACACACCTGCTGGTAATAGACTCCTACAATTCAGAGTCAAAGAGCAGGGCACCATTAGTGGGATGGAGAGTGTAGAGGCACCGAGTTCTGGATTCACTTTACTGTAATATGAGAGCAAACAGGACGGACTGAAGGATGATGTCCGACCATATTCTAACATCCAGAACCTTAAAACGCTGTGACGGATTCTCTCTCACGTGATCATCACCCGACACTCGATGTACGAGCTTCCAAAGAACTTCACATCAGTTCTCCCACTTTAAAAAGTCTGGTAATTATGATTGGAATTATTCTTTTGTGTTTTTATCCTGAATCCATGTTGTTTCTGGGCTGGGTTTCATTTGAAGTGTTAGTACTTAATACTAAGGCTGTAAAGGTTCTGGACTTGTCCAAGGTCTCCCATCAGAGTTCTGACAAACATAATAAAGCCTAATGAAGTAATTCCAGAGATCTGATATCTGTTGTCTCTTCATATTGGGAAGACAAGCTGGTGCTGTGTTCAGGGACAGTACCGAGTGCAGGTCATCTGTGTTTCCAAACCCCAGAAAACAAGAACTGAACAAAAATTGTGAAATGACCTGAACTGTGGCTAAAAAAAAAAAAAAACACAGTCTGAACCAAAGTGTGGATCTGAAGAATCATTACAACGCTACTTGATATCTGTTGTTCATTTTAAAAGCTCATATTGATTTCTGAGTTTAGAGAATAAAAGGATGTTTTCTGCAAACGTTTTCCTGTCTTTTTTGTGAGGAGTTTTTCTTTATCTAATTCGGGACCTCTACAGATGGAGATTGTAGAGACAATGTGTTTCGCTATACTGGCTTATGTTATTAACATTTGATTTAACACACACTACCGTAGCCATAGCACCATTTTGAATGACAACATGAAACCAGACGGCCCCTGAAGGTTTAAGACCATTTGAAGACCAGAGTTGTGGTGGGGGTGTTGGGGTAGTTGCAACCTTATCATCAGCTTCACCATCTGCACTCTTACACTGTTTAATGCACCATTTAACTGAAGACGTTTCCAGGTCAGAGTCTCTCTCTCACGTTCTGTAACAACTGTTTGACTGATTCTTTTCCTGGTGCAATCACCTCTCTACATCCGACCCAGTGACACTACCACACTACTGTGATCACATACTGACCGCGCGGGTTTTGATGGATCATTGTGAGAACAGGATATCATGGGCTCGTGCAACAGAAGATGCTTTTTACTGGCTCCTTTACAAGTTTCCAGTCCCAGAGGAGACAAAAGCTTCTGTTTATCCCTGAAAATGTTTCTCAGCTGAACCAAAGCTGAAAAATAAAGATATTTTCTAGGTCACAGAAATAGTTATTCAATGCCATATAGAAAATAACATTAGAAAAGTAGTTGGTACATGCCAGTGACAACAAAGCACATTTTAGATGTATTCGGTCAGTCTGACTCAGGAAATAATAAGAACTATGTGTATATTGCACTTTCAAGGTTAATGAAGCAGAAACAGGAACAATCTCAGTAATCAGCTAAAATAAAAGGAGATTTGTGCTGTTGACATTAATAAGAGGAGCGAGAGCTGAGTCAGAAAACATCCTGGGATCCAGAAAACAAATTAACAGAGCTACTCCTGCATAATGAGAGAAATAATAAAGTGTCAGTCAAACAGTGTCCGGACTAAACGAGTTCTCACCTGTGTCTGATAAAAACATCAACACATTCACTGATCTTTGACTGATGAAGCCTCACAGCTGCTTTCAAGACTAAAAAGGTAAGATTGACTGAAAATAAACACTTAACACAGTGAACACCTTTAACCCTCCTCAGAGAGAAGTGGAGTCACACAGACACTTTATATTGTTTATATTTAAAATGCTGATTATTTGTACTGTGATTTTGTTGGTGACTGGATTCATGTACATTCATAAGTTCATAAGACCAGATCAAAAAATAGTAGTTTTAGGGAACGAGCACAGTGGAAGGCAGAGTGACCGGCCGGGCATCACAGGAAGAAGGTAGAACATTGCGTCTCTTCCACAGACTCTGATGGGAGACGTTCACACTGTTTCACACACAATCAAGTTACAGAAACTGTGGTGAAATATCTCAGCAACTTCTCAAACTATAGCTGAAGTTGTACCTGCTGCTCAAGCTTTTACTTTACTTTCCACTGTTCACCAAACAGTTTGGAGCTGAAAGTTCACATCCACCGTAGAAACAGACACATCACCTTTTTTTCCTCACTGTCTGACAATAACTCAGACTAAACCTTTCCTGTTTTGGGTCAATCCTGTCAGTTGGGATTACCAAATGTTTTCCTTATTGCTAAATGACAGAATAATGAGAGAGATGAGAGATTTTTTATTACTTTCTTCAGTCAGAAGTTTACATAATGTGTCTTTTTATTCAGTGTATGTGAACTTGTGGTTTCATCAGTATAGTACTATATCACCCATCAGGACGCGTCACTAAATCTAATTCCTGCTGCAACAGTTGAGACACGTCTGCTTCCCTTTATATCTTAGAGCATGTGTAAAATATAAGTTATGGTTAGTTATTACAGATTTAAGTGGCCCAGTCATGCGCTTCCTAAACCATCTCTCATGTTAGTAACAACTTTCACAATTATACCTTGTTTTTCCAGTGTTTTGTCTCATCTGAACTCAAATCCCTGATTTTGCTGCCGACTGTGGCTTTTCAGTTTTCTGCTGGACAGTTAAAGCTGCTGAGGTTGTGTCAGAACAATTAACCCTTACGAAAAAGAAGCACATTCAAGTAAACTATTAGTTATTTAATATATAATATCTATTTTCTTATTCTTTTATACTAAAAATTAGCAAGTACACTTTTTATATAAAAAAGTATATTTTTTATACTGCACTTTTTATACTTAGTATACTTTATGTACTTAGACTAGAAAGAGGCCAATTTAGTTGCAAGAAGTATTAAAATACAGTACAGAAGTACATAGAAGTTTACTTACTATACTTGAAGTATACTCCACTACTACTTTTTTGTAAGGGCAGTTTATGACAGTTACAACTCTGCTATTGTAAAACACTGAAGTGCAGCATTCAGTAGAGGTGCTGCTGTGGTGAGCAGGAGGGAAGAGAGGATCATCACAACACTGACGTTATAATGTGACCAAAAATCAACTATGTTTGCAGTGAATACCACCAGCTACACTCTGTCTCACAGAGCAGTGGACAACAGTGTGTGTGAGCCCCACTGCAGTGGTTCACCTTCAGCTCAGAGAGCAGGGCTGCACAGCAGGCCGGCAAATTACTGATGCAACTCTGAAACAACTGCTGCTGAACTGCAGAGATCCACAGACACAAACTGATCCACAGCCTCCTAAAGATCAATAAGCACTAAAAGGGTTTGTGTGTGGCAGAGGAGCAGGTGTGGCAGAGTTTATAGCTCATGGTATAGACAGTGTGTTCTAGTGAGTATTAACAGTGGTTCTACTGTAGTTATTTGCTGCTGCCACAGATAAGTCATTACAAACATTAATGTGACTGTATTGAATCATTTGCTTTGGAAGTTATAAAGACGTTTTTCATATTTTATATGTTATAAGAGCAATGCATGAACAAAGAGTGTTCAGCATGTCATCCTACAACACAACAGACCAACTGCACTTACACACTTTCCACCTTAAAAAAACAACCCGTCAGTACAAAGTACTTTGGCAGTGAGGCTTCTCTCTCATGCTCCAGACGGAACAGCACTGGCCTCATCAGTCTCAGTCCGTCTGTCAGCCTCGCAAAGAAAAGACACTGACTGCTGCTCTATTCAAACCCATTTCACTGCAACATCGTCTGCTATGAATAACACGATCGACAGCAATTAATAGAACAGTGGAGCTGAAAAAGTCAACGCAGACTCCTGAAAATTACATTTTAGAACTAAACTGCAAACACAAACATGTTTTTGTGAGGGGCGGTTACGTCTTCTATCAACACGTACGTCTTACCTTTTGACAACGATGCATAATGAACGCTGTGTGAAGTTAGTGTGCTCCACACGTGAGAATCAGCCGTTGTAGCTGTATGAGAACGACCTGCACGGGCGGTGAAGCTGGAGAACCGCCTGCACGTTCTGCACCTTCCATCCATCCAACCTCCTCCCTGTGACCCACTTCTTCTTAAAAGCGACACTTCATTCATTCACAAAATATGTTGAATGAAAACAACACTCGCACCAAAAACGTAATCACGTTCGCAGTTTAGTTGTATAGTCTTAATCTGGAATGACATTCACCTCTAAGACAGAGTGTTAATCTGTAATCTGCAGGATGCAGGGTTGGTCTACAACAGATGACTGGTGTTTCTGAGGAAGTGTTTAAAATTCATCCATAAAGATTAGTTACAGTTTGCTTTTCTGTTTCTTTATGACCTTGTTTCAGTTCTGGGTTGTTGCAGCTGCTCAGGATGAATCCTAACCATCAAGTTCATCCAGCTCACTTGACTTTAAGACCAGAGTCAAACCCTGTTGTTTGCTCTGCAGATCCGACTCACTAGCAACAGAACCATATATCTCCAGTCATCCACCCACTGGTGCCTCACTAATAACACATCATTGTCATGCTCATTGTGTTTGTTTCCAGCTTGTTTCTCATCAACGTTAATGATGTTATTTCAAGGTCAGCAGGACGTTTTAGCGACCAGAAGGAAGCAGCAGATTGTTTTTGCTCAGATCAATAGCTCTGAGAGCCTCGTCTCTGCTTCCCTCTTCTCTTCGCTCATTGTTTCTGTCTTGTTGTGTCTCGGCGTCGATGATGTAATACTGGGTAAAGATGAACCTACTACCACCTCAGCAGCCACGAAAAGCAAAAGCTCTTTTCTCTTTACCTCTCTGCACTTTTCCTTCTTTTCCCACTCTGTAAATCTATTGGCTCATCCCTCATCCAATCCACCATCTCCTACGTGTTGTCTGTGTACATATAAATAAACGGATCATAGTGATCTTCCAGATTAAGATCAACAAAAGTCATAATAGCATTAAAATGTTAAAATGAATGAGTAACATGCTCCCACCATTTCACATTCACCATGAAATCAACACAAACGACGTGATTCAGTTATGTTTTCCATCGTTGAGGTTTGACTGGGGTCTTGTTAATGAGGCCGTCTAGTTGTGCTTTTCTCTTCTTTATGGTTTAGTGACTGGAGAATTAGCTCCGACAGATGTTTATCATTATTCCACGTCTCTACTATCATGTGTATTCTCCCTTCTTGTGTAACTACAGTTACTGACTAGTGGTAAAGAGGAGGATGTAGCAGATAAACACACACACACACACACAAACACACACACACACACGCAGTTGTACTGCAGGTGAATTAGCTAGCATCCATTTATGGAGGAAGAAAAACTACATTTTTTAAAAATCATTCAAAACGTTGGCTCATTCGTCAGGTGACCAGACGTGATGCAGCTTCGTGTCTGCTGTTTGTGTTAGGAGACAGAATCTATAACTGACTGACTGACCTATCTGTGTCATAATACAGGATCCATCTGTACGTCTCCTCTGTTTTGCTTATGTATTTGTGTCTGATGCCGTTACATAATGTGAACGAATCAGCGGGTCACCTTCCTCTTATTGAAGTTTGGGGCCATTTTATCTGCAGTTCTGTGCTGCAGCTGTGCTGAAGCTTTTAGTGGCCATTTCACCCGAGTGATTGGAGACGTTTTATTTTTATACTGCAGCTCGTCACACATCCTCTTTTTTTCCTGCATCTTCCTCTTACCCCTCCTTTGCCATCCAGCTCCTCTTTCAATCACTTCTTTTTTCCTCTGACTGTGCCTTACTCATGCTTTACTTCCTTCTGTCTTGACATCTTGTCTACGTGTGTTTTTAGTCTGGAAGGTTTTATGCCTCCACATCTCTCTCTGGTTTTCCTTCTCATCCTGCAGTAATAGGTCTGAGTTAGTCTTCAGATTTGATCAAGAAGGAATGTGGTGGTTTTCCTTCCAGAGCACATGACCAGTTAGCCTGCGGTCTACACAACAACAAATCAGTACACAGGCCTATCATGATCACAGGATAGCTCAATTTAAACATGCTAGTTATGTACTCGGAGGGAAACTTATTTTCGGGGCATGAAATTACATTCAGTGTCGCTCGAGGCTTGTGGTTCAGGAGCCTGGTGAGCGAGATTGGAAGACAGATTCTCAATTCCACGCATAAATTTTCACCAACATTTAACTAAGGTGTCAAGGAGAGTTCACTGAGCTTCAGCTTGTTTCTACCTTTAAATCTGAGAAGCGTAAACTCCACCAGGGACTTATTCTGCAGGTACAAGTAAAACTGTAGATTTCAGTGTGAGGCTGTAGAAACAGAATCCAGTTCCTATATTGCGTCACTACGTGAGGGAGCATTTACAGTTCATACACGTAAAGGTGTCTGCATGTTGCTGATGCATATCAGACCTGTGTGGATGAGGTCATTAATGTGGGAAGTCAAACCAATTCTATATTTTTGAATCTGGAATCTATGAGGTCAGCGTTTCTGCGTGTCACATTTGTACATAACGAATATGAATATGTCCAACACTCGTTCAAAGACAATCATGTCTGTATTTTGCACAGAGAAGATAGAAGGTGAGAGAAAGCATCTATGTTCACAGAGAGCAGAGGTGGAGGGCTAAGACACAATCTGTGTTCAGTTTATCATGTTGCTCTTTCATCCATCCCCACAAAAATCAAGACCACTTCACACATCCTCCAGGAAGGCCACAGTTAATAAGTGCACTTTATTTATGGCAAAAGGAGAAGCTCATTTATATTTTTACTGTTTTAATATTGAGAAATACTTGACTTCATGGTTTTGGTGATGGCAGTGTGAGAGCTGCATCGTCTGTACAGCAGAGTGAAGGTGGGACATTTTAGAGAGGACGGATTCTACTGTTTCCCCTGACACAGATTAAATTTACAGAGGCAGAGAAGTCTGAAGCATGGACACACACACACACACACACACACACACACACCAAAAATTACATGTCACATCTAATAACTCAGACTGTGCTAAGGTGTTGATGACAGTGTAATGGCTGGCTGACTAATGAGCACTTAAACATGTCCTTCAATTAGAAAACTGCTGCTTCACTGTTGCACGTCTGCTTACGTCTGAGTGAGAGTGTGGTTTGACATGTGTGTGGCAGGTTGTATTTAAATGATCAGTTCACAGTTCACATGTCAGTCCAATAGCAATGATGGGATGGAAAGATTCACTGACTGCAGCTTCTTCAATGTGACTTTTTATCTAAATCAGAACATTTACTCATCAAACCTCCTTTAGTTTGAAAGTGTTACTGAAGTCCTGGGCAATAATAAATAATTCATCTAGTGAACAGCTAGATGCTGATGAATTGTGAAGGATTATGGACTGGGGGCAGCAGTAGATCAGTTGGTAGATCTGTTGTCCATGGACCTCAGCGTCAGTGGTTTGACACTGAGCTAGTATTAGTATTATTATAGTAGCTGCTGTGTTCATTCGCTACTTCATCAACTACAGTACCATGAAATATCCTTCTACACAATGAGTAGTTCTGACGCCTGAAGTATATTTTGAAGCGAATATTTAGGATTTTTGATTTGATTTTGATTTGATTGATTTCTGCAGAACGTGTTTATGAGTATCGTGGTGACGAGCTGCAGTGGGACAGTGACACAAAGAGTTTTTAATAGATTTTAGCATAAAAAAATGTTTTCAGGTTAAATGTTGAGTTTCATGTCATTGGTTCAATCGTGGTTAAGTCGATCGTCAATCACGTTTGACCTCGCCAGTCCTGAAGGGTAACAGTGAGGTGTGTTCCAACCCTTCTGATCCAGCTGAAGTGTTATATTACTCCCATCAGCACCCAGATCCTCCCGTCACTTCCCATCATACACCTCACCACTCTCCTCTTTCGTTACCGAGCCGCTCTCCTCATCTCTCGTCCTTCTCTTTCTCCATCTCAAACATCTGTCTCAAATTTTTGCTTCTTCGTCTCCTCCCTGCTGAATCCATCTGCCTTTCTATCCTCTGTCATATGACCCAACTATCGCGTCTCCATGTCCTTCCCTCCATCGCTCCGTCCCCTCTGGTGGGTCATATGATCCTCGGCTCCCTCCCTCCAGCCTTCTGTCTCCACTCAGTAATGATTTGGAGAACCTGAGACCACCCCAGAGAGACACAGAGAGACCCAGACGTAAAGAGGCTGAGATGGGACAGAGGGAGGAGAGAGGGATGCTGGATCAATACCTTTTAACAGGAAAGTGCTTCAGTTCTAACACACACTCACACACACACACACACACACACACACACACACACACACACACACACACACACACACACCACAGTGCTTCTGGGAATTTGCTCAGCCTTGTTTCTGTCCAGTGGTATGGAAATATGCCTCGCTGTCTGAGCTCACTCTGTGTTACTCTGTACACTCACACACACACAGACGCCAACAAGGGACACTGTGGAGCGACTGAGCCAACTTGTCTTCCTTCACTACCTAGTTCTCTGCTCAGACGTCAGAATAACCAACAACACAGACAAGATTCTAACTTGTCTTTGTACAACCTTCAGATACACAACACTACACGTTATTTTACTGCCAGTGATGCTCAGATTTACCACACAACACGTCTGTATTAGTTTTTAAATGTAAAATGTGACATTTAGGATGTTTAATCTGTCTGTTTTTGTACAGTATCTTTCAATTTTCTCACTTTAATACACATTTTCTAACAACACAGAAATAACAATAAGCAAAGGGCATGCAGATTATCTCATTAGTTATCACTAACCTGTTTTCTGGTGTGGCTGTGTGGCGCTGCACATTTTAGTGACGCCTGTTTAATCCGTCTTCTCTGAAGCAGCATTGACTGTTTTTTAGCTTCTAGATTTCAGGATTCTCTGTGGATGTTTGTGCTTTTTACCGTTGGTAAGGAGGATATGTTCTTTAATTAACGACTAACTAAAGTGGCTCTAATATGTTTGTGTGTTTGACACATTGTCTAGCAGAAGACAAACTGCACGGCACAGCAGAGGAGAAAATGACACTTCATGCATCAACAACCAGCTAACAGGATGAAAACTGGATAAAACTGTATGTTTTATTTTGAAAATTACCCAGTTTCTCGATCACTCGCGTGTCTTCTTCTTGTTCTTCTCACCTGCTCTGCTCGACTCAGGTGCTGTGGTGTTAATCCTTCCTTTGACCCTTTGTTCAGCAAAGACGTTGCATTACCATGATGAGAAACAGTGTTTTGTGGCTAAATACCAAAAACCACGAAGATCACAGTTTAGTAACGTCATGTTCTGTTCAGGGGAACATAGTGTAGAGAAATAAGTTGTAAAGTCCTAACTAACACTGCTTCAGGCAGATATAGACTATGTGCGACTGTATGGTCCACTCTGCCTGGCACCAGTTAGAGGAAGCCTGGACAAAATATGCTGCATTTCTGCTGAGCTGGCAGAATATGTTCATAAATGTATTAATTTCTTTTTTTTTTTGGAAATAATGGCAACAGGAAGTAACATATTTTGGAAACTGAAGAAAACAATAGATGATGTTCTGGTGAGAGGGAGTGTTTTCAGCCCAAAGAGAGTATAAAACGATGTGACCATCGTTTCGGTTCTGTTCTTATGATCAACAGAACCTCACCTCTGAACCTTTGCTGCCTTTTAGCTTCATCTTTTTGAGAAGAGTTTTGGCTTTTTCTCAGGAAGAAATTTTACTGGAGGCTTTTTTCAGCCATAAGAAATTTAAGTGTTAAATTTTCAGAGTTGTGTTCGCTGCTCTGACTGCAAACACCAACTCTGCCGTCCGACGGCAAAAATACAAAGTGAGGCAGCGGCTATCTGTCGAGATCCAACAGCTCCGACACAGCTGGATATGTCTGATTATTTGTTTAAGCAGAATAATTCTGCAGCTCAGTCCTCGTCCACATCACTGTGGCTGTGTGTGGTGTTTTAAATCAGCACCTCGAGCCTCGATTCGTCTTCCTGTGCGCCATCAATTCCGTTAGTTACGCTTCATTGTTTTGCAGACTTGCACAGTTTTGTAAGTTGAGGATAAAATCAACCAAGGGGCAAATTACTCTGAACAGTATCGACTCCATGACATGCGCATGCATCACTCTGCTTCATCACAAGCCTCCTGTCCTGCAGCACATTCGTGTGTTTATGAGACTGTGGATTTCTGCTCATTGCACTGAAGCACAGAGAGAGAGACAGTAAGTGGAGAGCAGAATATGTACGATTTACTGAGACACATCTGCATCAAGCTTGAGTGGTCTGCACACAAATCCTGGGAATATTAAAACTAGAAATTCAGAAGAGGGTCAAAGAAAAAAGATACAAAACAAGATGGAAGAATAATGAAAGTTGAGAGAGAGCAGCTTAAAAAAGTGGAGGCTCAGTAGAGAGAGCGTATGTCTGAAACTGTCATTTAAATAATCCTTTTCCTTTCTCCTACTCATCATCATGTTTTTGTCTCTGCAGAAAACAGGACACACAGACGGTTTGTCCCATGTTGGCATCACTATGCAACATTTACTTTCATGAATAAAGACCAATTCATTGAAATCACTTGTGTTTTTAGGTAAAACAGATCAGCTTCAACCTTGAGGGCTGTGAAATCCATCGCGTAGGAGTCAATAAGTTTGTCCCGATAGAGCAAACACAAGGCGCCGCCTCAACAGAGCAAACACTGCCTGACCTCAGGCCTTTTGTTCTGCATCGTCTTCACCTGCGTGAGCGCGCTCACTTCTGCTTTTCACTCTTATATCTTCATTACTCAGGCACAAACTGATGCACATAAACAAACACGGCAGCGTCCACACACACACACACACACGGGATCTCATCTAGTCATGACAACAATCTAAATCTGCACAATCTGCAGATCAAACAAAAACACTCTGAGCCATGTGTGAATTTTCCAATTTCATTTATGAGCCTTTCATAATCCCTGTTATTATAGGTGGGCAGTAATCGAACCAGCCTGGGCCCCTGCTCCTGCCGATCCCATCCCCTGAGACACTCATCAGCAAACCTGAGGTGTTGACAAGCAATACACATAACAAACGTGACAATAATGAGAAATGAGAGAAATCAAAAGACAAACAAAGGCGGATGATGAACAGGAAAATAAAAAGGAGACTGAGTCAACCATCTCTGCTCTGAACTTTTAAGTTCAAAAAAAGTTGCCATGTGTCCATCAGCGTGACTGACAGCTGGATCAGCTGCTGTACACAGCATGCACTTTGATGCACTTTGATTCTCTTCCTTCTCAATCCCACTCAGTCACAGATCCACAGGATGAAGAAAGCAGCCCAGAAACAGCACAGCAGCACAGAACCGAAAAGAAAACAGAAGACGACTTGGCTCAGCACACTGAGATTTACTGCACATAACAGATGGTCTTCTGAATCACTGAGGTCAGTTTAAAACACTCTGCACTGCAGAACGACTCCAGGTAATGAGAAGCAAAGATAACTTAATTGTTATCTTTACAACCAAGTTCAGTAAAACCTGAGTTTTAACCGTGGCCTGTAGTTTCTGCTGCTCTGGAACAGAAGCAGTGTGATACTGACGATCTCTGAGCTCATACAGTCGCCAGCAGAGGCTGGGTGGACAAGAACATCAAGAGCTAATAGAGGAGGATACTGACACTGACGCTGTCAGGAGTCCAGTATAAGACGACTTTCTATGATGTCATTGTTACTGGTCCGTGACGTCCATGACCGATCGAACATCAAGTTTGTCACATGATGTCCTGACACTACTCTACAAGTATGTACATTTGACTACTTGCTCATACAGAGTAAGAAAACTGTTATTTAACAGCCTGCAGGTTGTTTCTGGACATTTTCTCTCACTTCTCCAGTGTCTGATACAGTGGTGGTTGCTGCTGCTGCTGCTGCTGCTGACTTGTATTAACAGTTACCTTAAAATGTCTCCACATGACTGACATTTCTCCACCTTTGCCTACCTGTGTAGTTTTCCCAGTACATGAGGACGGACCACATATCCGATACTAAACATCTTGTGAAGTTATGGAAGTGTCATTTGTAAGGCTAAAAAGCGAAGCCACGTTTATTTACTACCTAAACCTGACCCAGACGTGTTTATGTCTGATTCCAACCAAATCGCTTTGCTTGCAAAGTTGCTGTCCAGTGTTTTTTGATCGTTAAGTTGGAAAAAAAGCAAAAATGTCAGCTGCCATTTCAGTGCCAGTGTCTGAGACCATGCTGTCATTTTGGGTCCTGAGATGCAGTTTCAACAAACACCTGCCTCCGTTCGTGGGGACACTATAACAAAAGGCCCTCAGAGAGTTGGGACCAACAACTTGTTTGCTGTGCAAAAGAATGAAAGAAGATCGGGGCCCTGTGGGGCCACACCATCTGTTGATGGACTCCTTGTTCTTGTCTCTGAAGCTCACTGATTGGGACCAATCAGATTTCTCATGACAAACCTTTGCACAGTGCTGTAACTGAATCATGGAACATCCAGATCATTTGCACAGTTGCACAGAGCAGAGACCCTGAGCACTTTCTAGTAAAGACTAATCACAGTTCATCAACAAGCTGCGAGAAAACTACAATTCTTCCTGTGGGGCAAACTGGTGTGATTTAAGGTTTTACTGCTGATGGTTTTATTGCCAACAGAAGTAGGTAATAGAGCGCAGTTATGAAATTGAAGCCATTAAGGAACTAATTGATCGACAGACAGACAATCCAAACCGATATGTTTTACTTACTGAAGCTGGGAAGGATACGAGTGAGTCCTTCTCGGTACCATGATCCTCTTAATGTCGGTGCTTCGTATCATTAACGTTATGTTTCCATTTCATTTATTAACGTTGAAGACATAACTTTCAAACTCGCTGTTTGTCTTACTATATGGGATAATGGCATTAGTGAAGCTCATGAGTCAGAGCTGTGACTCATCAGCTGTGATCCTGCTCTACATTTCCTCTCCACTCACATCAGCCCAGGGTTGGATAATATTTGCACATTTCTTGCAGCTTTATTTGACCTAATTTGAGGTGACAGAAAAGTGTCAAGTCATGTATCTATCAGGACAGTCTGCTCATTGTCCCTTAGATACTGCTGCATGATTTAAGTTTTGCAGGTGATAAAATATGTTTTTTTCTGGAGCTCATTTACATAACAATGAGACGCTGTGACACGCTGTCACAGTTCAAAGCTTTTTTTGAACTGACAAAAAAAAGCCACTTCAAACACTTCGTGCTCCGGTGACTGAAATGTGAAAGCAAAAGGAAATATGCTGCTCGATAAAGTTAAAGGAAAACACACATCAGATCTATGGAAACCAAGATCATTAAATCATGCAAAATCACACTGAAATCAAGTGAAACACTGAAAAGTCTCATCCAACTCATAATGAGCCTCAGAGGTGTGTATGGCCCCTGTGCACCTGTATACAACGTCTGGATGTGGTGTCCTAGGGGATCCCCTCCCAGGCCTGAATCACTCTGCCCCAAACGGAAGCGTAGTCACCAATAACCTGCTGGAGGTCATTTTGTAGGGCTCTCACGGTTCCTCCTGTTTGTCCTTGCACAAAGGTGCTAAGGTGTCCTTCTCCTGTCCAGTTGTCCCTGTGTAACAGCTGGTCTTTTGGTATCTCCTTCATACTCCTGAGACTGGGCTGTGAAACACATCAAACCTGCTTCTAACTGCTTGTGTGGATGTGTCCTCGTGGGGTAACTGGACTACCTGTGAACCTGACTGGGCAGCAGGTACTGCCTCATGCTGCCGCAAGGACACAAGCTAAACATAAACCCAGAGAAGAATCGGTCAGGAAGGATGAAGACAGCATCTGTTTTTAGCAGTGTATTATAAACATTAGCACATTATTGTCACTGATGTAATAAAATGATACATCAAGTCTAAATAAAAGCTAAATTCTAATAACAAATAAAACAGATATAAAAGCTCAGCTGGAGATTATAGATCCAGCTCATTAAATCTAAATACGACTGCAGAACATTTAGTTGTTGTTCACATCCACTCAGCAACCGATTTACTGTTCACAGTGTAATTAGTGAATCCTTTCAGGTGTCATGATCCAACCACAGCAGGTCGCCAGGTGACTTTCATTTACTAAATCCATTTGTGACGAGCACTGAAAACCTGATTGACGCCGTGCTTCGCCTCATTAACAGGAACCTTGAACAACGACTGCACATTCACTCGGAGCATAACTCACAATGGTAAGAGCACATTTACATTTAGTCAAATGAGGTATGGAGCCATAAAACAACAAAGAAGAGAGAAGAGTTTCAGAAGAGTCCTCTTCATATTTTGATTTTGATAAAATGCATCGTTGCTACGTCCGGAGCCATTACGCTGCAATTCTAAGCCACAGAGCGAATGGTGGGCGTTCCTAAAATAGCACAGGCCTTGTTAAATATTTCAGCAGCTCAGATGGCAGCAGAAGGCAGAGGAGGAGCAGGAGGGGGAGGAAGGGAGGGGGAGAGGGAGAGAGGGGAGAGAGGGGGAGAAGTGAAACATCAGAAAAAGCCCCAAACCAAAACACAAATGCAGAATCATCAGGCAGATGAAAGAAATGCTGCAGAGCCGTCGTTACTGCGACTTACTGAGTCTTTCCTGATCTTTGACCTTGTTACGAACATCGTCGCTGACGATTTCACAGCATAAGAAAGTTTTACCCTCAGTGTAAGTGTTTTTACTCAGAGACAGACTGAGGCTGACACAGATCCAGAATGAACAGAAATAACAGAGAAAGTCTGCTTTTTAAAGCCGCGCAGTAAAGTTGCCAAAGACTCACACACACACACACACACACACACACACTCGTACTAAGCTTATTCAATCCCAAACCACATTCTCCACATCATCAACTGTAATGGAGCACCAGGTTCCTGCTGGTTTTGGGCTGGAAATGGATTTTATAGCTGGAAGCAGGAAGCAGCAGTGTGGTCGAAATGTACACAGGCTTCACATCTTCGTCACACACTTAGCATGATCTGTGGTTTGGGCACAGAGCACACACACCGTTTATCTTTTATTTATTTGCAACCAATTTTCCACTGAATCCTAAAATAGTGGCGACAACAACAAAACTAAAAAAAGTAGGAACCTTGAAAAGCTGCAGAGTTAAAAAGGAAACAGTCGCTATTTTTAGACGTTCTGGACACGACACTTCCTGATGTTTCTGATCTCAGTGAAATTGGCTTTTATCAGGTTCAAACGAAGACTGCGAATACATGGATGAGTCCACTGTGAGGCTGAGCACTTAACACACATTTACCACAGACACGTTCCCGTGTGGAAAAGGAAGAGTTGATTTAAACATTTCCACTCTTTACTGTGACTGATTATGTTTTGCTGCCGTTTATCATCTCCGCTACACCTGAGCTAAAGCGATGCCAGGTTTAACGCATGCAGTTTATAATTTCAAAATAAAAATAGTTTCATGTTTTTCAAATTTAACAGCATAGACAGAAAATGAAGAAGTGCTCCTCGGGTTTATGAATCCACACATCCCTCACTTCAACTGTACCTATTTATTTCACACACTCTGGTCAAAACATGATGCCTACATTACCCACAATGCAACTCGGCCAGTGACAATTAAAGGTTTGGGTATATTGTTCTAGTAGCAGTTAATCTAAAGCCTTTTACCAAACCCTACCAACAACCCTGCACCCTGACGTTATATTATTCAGTCGCCTCCATTACTGGAACAGCAAAGCGAACTGTTTCTGCTGCACATCGAAAACTAAAGTTCAGACTTTCAGCTTTTATTAGAAGCCGTGTACATGTCAGTACTTTACATCACTGGGGTCAACACCTTCTGCATCATGTGATATCGCCTTTTGTTCTGCAGTCTTGTTCAGATGGTGGACTGTGACACTTTCTGCTCTGTGCAATGGTAACATTTTCTGACTGACAACATCTTCTGGGCCCAGTGCACCAGCGCTTTATTTCTTTTTTGCACATTCTATATTTGTGTATTACCTATTACCAATGTTTGTGATGTGCCTCCAACAGTCGTCCCTCTTATAAGACACCTAAAGACAAATGATAAAGTCTCTGTGAGTTGGAGTTAAATCCCCAGTGTCGATAAAAACAGGAGCTAAGGCGTCTTGCAGCTGATGTATCAACATGTGGGGCTATTGTGGTAGCTGGGGCTGATTTTTTACGTTCAAGTAGTCCATATCTAAGGCTAATACAGAGGTAACTAGCTGCTGCCATAGAAAGTAAAATTTATTGTAGTAGTAATATTTTGTAATTAAGTGAGTGAACCATTTTTGTGGCACAGCTCCTGGTTACACAAGGCAGTCTGCCAGACGCTTCTATTTTGTGATGACTGCAACTGAAAACACTTGATTTGGCTTGTTATTCAAAAATGAAATAAAATAAATTCCAAGACCACTAACAACATGTTGAGTTTTTCCCGTAGTAGGAAGCCAAGCTCTGCATTCCTGGAGTGATTAATACGCTTGAAGAAGACTGTGGTGGCTCTGCCTCCCAAAAATATTCTGATGACAGCACTTTATGCAGGAAAATAAGCAGCTTTGCAGTTTTTGTTGAAGAAAAGGGTAAAATAAAAAAGCTAAAGTTAAAAAAGTATCACATTTCCTAGATGAATGGTTTTATACCAGTTCATTAAATCTACAGTTCGGAAGAATAACTTAAATTGTGAACAAATAATATTTTGAAGTCCATATGTCTGTGTGCATCTGTTGTGTGAGTCATAAATGATCCAATTTTACTTGTGCTTCATGCAGAAAATGTGTGATCGTATGTGTTGCTGAGAAGAAGTGTGTGTGTGTGTGTGTATGTCTATGTGTGTGTGTGTGTGTGTGTATGTCTATGTGTGTGTGTGTGTGTGTGTGTGTGGGGGGGGGGGTGTA
>OMLM01020931.1:0-11018 GCA_900302695.1 Helostoma temminkii | reverse complement strand
TGCGCGCGCGCGCATTTTCACATCTTAAGTTTACAAGGATGTTAAAACTAGGTCAGCGTAGTCAATTTGGCTCTGATCTAATAATAGAACCATGACAATTTGTCGAGAATAACAGAAGCTGAGAGACACAAAGAGAACGGAGGAAGAAGGAGAATGAAGAGATGAACACACACCAACACACACACGTCTCCACTGTCCGGCGCTTGAAGCAGGTGAGTATTGATGTGACTGCATGCCGTGATCGGTCTCTGACATTTACAACCAACGATAATTCTCTCCATCTCTGCATCAGCTGTCCATCCACCCCGTACTCTTCTTCTACTCATTCACCCTCATTCGTCAATCTTCCAGCAAACTCTCTCTTCCAACGTTTTCAAAATGAATTCACACAATCTTCAGATGCAACGTTAGCTTCAGTTTTTTGTTTTGAAAAACGCCACAGATTCTAAATAATCAGTGGGACAGAAACATGGATTTAACATTATGATACTGAACAAGCGTAGCACACCTGCACACACCCACTGCAGCAGAGTAAAGAGCCACAGAGAACGGAATTCATATACAGTAAAAACAGAACAGCAGCACAGTAACTCATTTTACACATTTTCTAAGTAAATAAGTGAAAATGGATATGACGTGTTGTCTCAGCTGTTCTAGTCCATTTCAGGTTACTGGGCTACACACAAACCTTCTGTGGACTCGACACCGAACAGAACTTAAGAAATCACTTCAAACTAATGTTGAACCAAGTCGTGGAAAACCTGCTGCAGTCGCACACCGGACGGGTCAGAAACTTGATCCGTGAGGCCGAAGAGGCAGCATTCATTTTAACAAAAAGAGCCAACAGCTCGTATGAAGAGTCATCAAATGTAACAACATACATAAAACCAGAAAGAAAGAAGAAGACAGAAGAGTCTTTGTACAGTGATTAAGCAGCATCGAGAGCTGGAACTGAGCAGAAAGCCACAGCTTCACGTGCTGCTGCTGTGTTCGTGTCCTCAGATTGTCAAAGGAGTGAAGGCATTTGGTTTTGAAGATGATTACTCTTCATCAGTAGCGTAAACACACCTAGAATAACAACGTTGTCACTGAGACATTTCCAACCACATTTTAGAGTGAAACCAGTGTGACGCCTCCACAGAGACTAGCTGGACAAGAAAGAGCAGCACGTAGGAGCTAAGAGATTCAGACCTGCCTGACAAGGCTCCAAACTAATGTTGCTGCGTGTTAGAATTAGGAGAAGACATTTTAGGTACAGTCTCATCTACTAGAAGAGGCTGAGGGACCAAATGATCATCTCTGAAAAACATGATGATTAATAAAATGGTACAGGCTCGTGCACAAAGAGGAAGAGGAAAGCTTCAGGTCCAAACATGAGAAAAGTGATTGAGGTTTCAGAATGACAGTGAAAGTATTGGATCCTCGGCTCCATGAACTGGTTCTGGCTCATGACATCAACCCAAAGGCGTTTTCCAGCAGAACCCTGGTTTCCTATGTTCAGAACACACTTCTGGAGCCAGCTGCTCCTGCCACTTCGCTCAACTGTCTTGAGATCAAACGTCACGTGTGGTCACAGAATCTATTAATTCATCAGCAGCTCTGGCACCTCAGGACCCAGACATTTGGATATTGTCGACCAGGAAATCTGCTTTGCTGGCACTTGATAATAAAATGGAGAGCAACCCCCTCAGAAATGGCCTTGTTTATTCATACAGTAGTAATCACACTAATGTCTCCAAATGTACATGGTAATGATTTATTGATGCTAAAGAGCTGCATGCAGCACCATTAAATCCATCCAGCCACCAGGCCTTTCCAAATAATCCTCGTTACACCTTGTTTGTAGGAAGGGCTGACCCAGCTCCATCCATCTATCCATCCATTAGCCTCCATGTCATTAGCTCACTTATCCATCCACCCACCCACCCTTCGTTCCTGCCCTTTTCTTTGTGATGTCTGGCTCTCATTAGCCGACCTCCTTTCCTCTCCCTCTTTCTCTCTTCCTCCGTCGCCTTGGCGGGATCCAGGCGGTGCATTAGCAGATTAAACACAGAAGAAGAGATGAAGCACCTCCTGTCTGTGTGCCAACTCCCTCAAGCTACACTTCCTTCCTGCCTCCTTTTAATTTTTATCGCAGCCCCTTTCTCTTAATTCCTCTAAGTGTCGGCTAGATTTCACTGCAAATGCAATTTCCAAAAGCTCGTGACTTTTGTCATCTTCCGTCTCCGGCACCAGCTCTCACTTTGGTTCCTCTGGTCGTTTTTACGAACGCCTGCTGTTCAGTGTCTGTTTTCATCCTTCCTCCTCCTTCACTTCAGCGATCTTGTAACTGAATCTCTCATTTTCTTAAATTCTGCTGACTCCCTCTGTCACTGTCTGTTCGGCTGAATCGGTTCTCTGTTCTCATACTGACATGAGGTTGAATATCATAAATAAATAATTGTCGAGTCCCTACAGTAGCTGACATTTCACCCTCTCAAACCACCCACCTGATGCCATATCCTCTGCTTTTGTAAATCTGACAGTTCAGATGACAGGACTCAGCGACCACTGGGGCTAAACTGAGCAATCAGCTCGAAGCTCGACTTGTCAAACGCACAGTGACTCAGCAGTGGTTCTGAAACTGTAAATTAAAGGCACCTTCATCCACCTAATAATACATGTGTGTCACGTCGGAGAGAAAGTGACGAACACTGATGGTTCTAATCAAGACAGACACAAATAAAACCATCACCACCACACATCAGTTATGATTCATTTATGCCACTGTCAGCAGGTTCCTCTGAGATAACTGCTCCATCCACCACTCTGACACTGACTGATGCTGAAGCTGCTGGAGGAATCTGCCAACTGTGATGTGAGAAGGTTCGGGCTCACGTTGTAGATCACCACAACGAAATTGGACGAGTCGAGGACGTTCTTCCACATCAAACTGGAAATAACTACTTCATTTCATGAAAAAGCTGTGTTCAAACTGGTTAATGGCCATTCAGTTGGAAACGCTGTTGGTGCAGCAGCAACTGCTTAAAGCTGAACATCAGTAGGCAAAAAATGATTTTGTTTAGTTTAAATCAGCAGCTGTTACAAACAAGATAATTTCAGGAGGTAGGGAGAAACGTTCAGCAGCACAGATAGAGGTAAAGGCCAATTCATGCTTTCCACGTCCATCTGTGCCAATTTTATCGCCTCTGAAATCCATGAGGGTCAGGATGGACTTCGGACTCTGGTCCACGGTACCAGTCCCCTCACTGCTCATGTATCAGATAAGTAAAGCAGACATAGGCACATGTCATTTATTTGAGCATCCCTGACGTTGCTGGTTGTGAAGCAGTCGCCGTTTCACTTCATGACTTAGCATCATGTTGAATGTGAAACGTGTGTGTTGAAAGAAATGGAAGCAGAACTTGGCCTAAAGTTGCAGAAAAATGAAGGAAGATGAATGTGAAAGGGGAACGTTGATGGCTTGTGTTCCTCTGGAGCATTAACAGCTCTGTGTTCAGAGATTCAGGAGAACGCTGCTGAACTTTAAAAGGCAAAAGAAAGAGACGCAAATACGTGTATATACGTGTTCATATGGTTTAGGACGCACAGAGGGAGACAGAGACCGACTGAAAATAAAAAACTGTGAGGCAGAGACAGAGGACTGCAGAGAGAAACTGACAAAGCTCGGCCTTGTGACGGTGGAGGCATCAGGACACAGAGGAGCTCTGTGTTTGTGAGAGTGCGCATAAATGTGAACTGGGTGACGCATCAACACACTGAATATGAAATAGCACCGAATGTGTGTGTGTGTGTGTGTGTGTGCTTCCCACCCCAGCACAGGGACATTCATTCTGACATGTGAGCAAGTACTGCAGTCATTTTATAACTCATCACAGTGTGTGTGTGTGTGTGTGTGTGTGTGTGTGTGTGTGTGTGCCCTTGTTGGTGCACAGTAAATTCCACTTGGTCTTGGTCATTTTTGGTCATTTTTGACCAGAGTGTTAATCATCGTCTGTCGCTACGTTGACAGAAGATTTAAAAAGCTTAAAACAAGCTGGACAAGGTTTCAGGTTTCGTGACAAACATGTTGAACTCATTATTATTTTTATCATCCAGAAGCAGCTGAGATGTTGAAGTTGCTACAGATGGAGCAGGAATATGATCAAACACATTAGAATGACATGAAGCTTCCTTTAAATGTTCTTGTATCACGTTTAACTACACTGCAGATGAACATCAATGCTGAGTGTTTGAGTTTTAGTTTTAAAGTTCATCACTAATATGGTGCTCAGGTTTTACATGCTGTCTCCTAAAAATAATGCTCATTCAACTAAACTAGAAATGTTTGTCAATACTATAATCAGATTTCTACAGTATAAACATAATATCTGCGGACATTTAACAGAACTTATTGTCCATCCTGCAGATGGTTCATACAGTTTCTGAATCAGTTTGAAATCTGCTTCTGAAAATCAGATTCATGAGGTTCATGAAAGTTTTATGTTTTATTTGGATTCCGGGACAAAGTGGTAGGTAAACAATATTTCTATTAACTGACCCATAAAGGTCGTGTTAATGTGTACATTACCTGAGTGCGATGCTACGTTCATGTGTTATAATACAAAACACAGCTAACGATGAAATCTGTTCACATTGTTGTTCCAATACTGCGTCTAATTCTGCCTGTAACAAGCAGCAAACAGTTTGTTCACCTGCTGCACCTCGTGCACAAACATTATCTACCAGCTTCTTATAGAACTAATTCCTGTGTAGGTGACAGTGAGGAGAAGCAGCATGAGTCAGGCCACAAGTCACCTGAGTGGGATCTGATATGATCTTATGTGACCAAGGCCGAAGTAAAAGGAGAAAACATCTTTGTGCTGGTATGCACGCACACACGCACACACGCACACACACACGCACACACGCACACACACGCACACACACACACACACACACACACACACACACAGATTTTCTTTGCTGAATTATCGTATCACACAGTGTGTTAGTTTTGTTATATGGTGTCAGAGCACTGACGCCACCAACGCCATTCTGCTCTAGTTATATATTTGTTCTTATTCTGCAGTCACAAACACAATGAACCACTGGCCAATAAAGAAATGTGTAAAATAATAATTTGGAGAAGGAACCTGTTGTGTGGCAGCAGCTCCTCTGTGTGTTGTTTGGTTGGTTTGTTGGCTTATTGGTTGGATTTTTCTGATCTGTGTTTGTGTGAGGACTTTCTCTGGAGGTACACTTTACCATACAGCGCTGTTTTTACGCATGGCAGCAGCTAACCTACTAGCTATTAGCACTGCAAAACATAGGCCTGATCCAGGAGAGAGACCTGAAATCCTCTCTGACCATAAACCATCATCATTTATTAAAAACCTAATGTTTTCTTCTGTCAGGTTCGACTTTAAACTGCAGAAATTATAACCACCTGTGAAAACCTGTAAAAAGTGATCAGACCGGACTGAAGTTCTACTTTAACCACAGTCCCAAACTAGAAACGATCACTGGAAACTTCCTCTGCCCCATCACTTCAGTGCAAGTTTAAGTTCTAAGACTTATGAAAAAAAGTCAAAAGATTCTGCACGTGACTGGAAATATGCAGCGTGATGTACATCTGCGGGTCATGATCAGGATTTAGACTCTGATGACAAACCAGATCTGATCAAATCACACTCCTAAATAATATGAAATTTTTTTTGAAATATGCTCCAGTTGTCAGACGCATTAATTATGACCATTTGTTCAAACAGCATCCTCATGCTACAGTGAACCTGCAGCTTCTGTAGTTCATCAGTCCACTACAATACTTCACCCAGAATGTTTCTGCACATCACAGATTTGACCTTACACAGTATTTGGCAGTGATTTCCACAGAAAACACATCCCAGCTCTCCATCAAGCTCCAGGAATCTGCTGCGTCCACAAATAATGTACAAATCTGCCATTTCTTCTCTTCTATCATTTGAGGAACCGTCATTTGCTCTTGTGCACATTGTTTTCTTAATGAAAGCTTCACCACAGCAGCTCATCAGCAGCTCTGGTGCATCATCACATGAGGAGCGTTCAGTGTCAGGACAGAGTCAAATCTGTAGAAACGTGATTGACTGTCTGACGGTTTGCAACTTTGCTAATTACTGAAGCGACTGAAACAGGAAACAAACTTATGTTTCATCAAACCATCCTACACAGGCTGTTCCTCCTTTGACTCTAGCTCATCTACTTAAATCAGTGATGTATAATAATGAGCGTGATAACATGATAACAGCCATTTAATGAGGTGCTGATGTTTGAAATGTGAATAAAAGAGTCAGGACCTGAGAAGAAAAAGGTTCAATCACTGAATTCTTTAAACACTAACTGATCAAACATATTTCCAGCATTTCTTCCTTCATATCCTGTAAAATTCCCAGTTTTTGCAGCACAGAGGCGGTGAAATAATATTTGTTGCTTCTCGAGCCAAAACTTGTTGTCTGTTTCCAAGGTAACGGTGCTCCAGGTGCAACAAGACCTGATCTATTTCCGAGCTGTCAACATCACCTACAGCACAGAGCTGTGTGCTGTTCTTGGCACAAGCCAGTCGATGGCTTTCTGGTGCGATCCTTCTCCATCGAGAGTCAAACATATTGATTTGATCAGCTCCAATCTGCACAGTCGCATTGTGTTTAATAGCTAAAAAGTGATTGGTTGATAGGCCTATTTTCTCTGCACATCCTGTCCTCCTCTGTTCTTCTCTATCGACTGAACACGACAGGAGGGAGAACCGAGGCTCCTTCAGTTTTCCAACCATCATCTCTGACATAATGAAAAAAAAAAAGGAAAAAAGTGTCGTGTAGCATCTGCTCTAGCTTCTCATTTCATAGAGCATCCGACCGAGCTGGCAGCCGGCTTTAAATTTTTAAAAGAAGGTGTTTAGAAGGAAACGACATAGTGAGAACCAGCTTTAGCACTTCATAGGAACTGGACCATATTCTAAAGGATATTGTTCAATATGTTCCTGCCTATTTACTTTGTAATAAACACTGAGGAAAAACAACATCCAACATTTATAATTCAGTATGTTGTTTAGTGTCCGTTAAGTGTCTTCTGGTGCTTCTCTCTGTCACAGCTCAACAGACTGCAGGCGACAAACACAGGAGACAAACTGGGTAAATGCTGGATTGATCATTTCATTGCTCCACTAACTAACACGTTTTGACATTGACATTTTCTGGGCTTCGGGGTATTAACTTCAAAGAGGCGAAAACAAAACTGCGAGCTGTCCCCTTGTGTCTCATCACTGGCGCTGTCTGACCCAGATCCCTCGGTCGCGTGAGCATCCGAGTGGCTGGTCCTGCATTAGATATGAAAAAGACATGCTGGCGTTCGACTCGATTACGCGGATGACGGGAGAGCGCGGGTGGCTTCATAGGCCGAGCAGCAGGGACTGAAGAACCTAGAGTAAACCCGAGTCCTGTTTGATGTTTGCTCGCAGAGATAAAAGGAGCAGGAGGAGTGTGTCATTTCTTTAAACTGAAATGTAAATCCATGTCGGCAAACAACACTTTCTCTGCAACATGCCCAGGGATGCAGTGCACTAGATAGAGATGTTTGCTTGAAAGTGAGCTACTGTACGTGGTAAAAGCAGCAACACGGCTGTTAACATCCTCATTAATGTGGACGTGAAACAGATTTTTCCTCCTGCAACATACACAATGACTGCGTCGAGCAAAAAAGCAGCTTAGTGCACAAAAATACGACGTCTGCGTGCTTGTCCAAATCCCAGCGTTTGCTTTTCGCAGCTCTTTAAGAAAACAAAAAGGATTGCACACAAAAATAGGTAAGACAATCGCATTGCGTTCCTGACTGAAGGAGAAGAACACACAAACACTGGGAGAAAAATCCCTCTTTACCTCCTGCTGTGTGACAATCACACCATCCTTGAAATGGAAATTTCTCTTGTAAATGCCTCAATATGCTGTAACACGTGAACAAAGATCATTTTAGCACTGTATTACTGCTGTTCTGTCGTTTAGGGCAGACAGTGGGGGGGGCAGGCTTAATTTGACATGCTTCGCCCTCTGCACAGAGAAATGTCCTTCTCGTTGCAGTTGAAGCCGTTTGAAAGCTTCATCACAGGATTCCATTTCACATCAGGCAACAAAACTCTGCTCCAGAGTCTGAAAGGTGCTGATGTGGTGCTTCAAGAGCGTCGCATCCCTTCGGCGCAGGAGAACAACCCATCAGATATTCACACAGAAAAGAAACCTGCTAATTATAAAGTTATTTTCATTATGTTAACTAAAACGTTTTCTGGTCATAGTTTTGTTCTAGATATTGTCTATGAAACAAATCATTTAAACCAACTTAAAGGATGTTTAAAAGACAGAAAGGCCTGGATGTCCTGCAATTTGTTCAGCTGCCAGACAGAGGTTTTTCTATTTGGTCACAAAAACCTCAGAGATACATCTCAGATCATATAGTTACTCTAGATGACATAGCTCTGGCCTCAAGTGCTGCTGTGAGGAATCTCTGAGCCAGCTTTGACCAGCATCACACCATTAACTGAAACCAGCTCCCAGTTCAGGTTCAGTAAGCAGACACTGTCTCTACTTTCAAGACTAGGCTTAAAAATCCTGTTTGATAAAGCTTATAGTCAGAGCTGGTTCAGGTGACTCTGAACCATCTCTTAGTTATGCTGCTATAGATTTAGACTGCTGTGTGCTCCACTCTCTGTTGCATGTCATTAACCATTAACTTTTTCTATCATAGTGCTACTTCTTCTCTCTCTGTACCTTTCAGGTATCCACATCCTGTGTGCAACAACTAGTCCAACCAACCTACCCAGAGGGTTTTGTCTTTGCTTGCTGCTTTGCTTGTTCTTCTTTTCTCTCCCACCTTCCACTCAGCCCAACCGGTTGAGGCAGATGGCCGCCCACGTCGATTCCACTGGAGGTTTCTTCTGTTAAAGGGAGTTTTCTCCTCTCCACTACTGCTGCTCTGGTCGAATTTGTTGGATTTTCTACATACGTCTATATCTTGTTATATTCTGTAAGGTCATAAACCTTGAATTGTAAAGTACCTTGAAATATGGTGCCATATAAATAAACTGAACTGAATATTGTTGGCAGCTTAGCTGTTTGAAGATTAGTCCAACTTGTCTAGTGTAGAGGTAAACACTAAAGGACAACACTGGAATCAAAATGAAGCTGTTGCAGGTTTAACATTTAGATATCAGGCTCCTTCAGCTGTTACATTATTTGCATGCTGCACCAAAAAACTATTCCAACGTTTTTGCACACTCACTGAGCGTCACTCATCGTAGCAACATTCTTATTCACCACAGCGAGTTATCAATCTTCAACGTTCACTATCTGACGGTGCAGAACCACCATTCCTGTTTCAGTTCAAGCACACGCACACGCGCGCACACACACACACACACACACACTTGAGTACAAGCGATACTGATTTCCATTTTCTCCTAGTTCTATGATTCTCCTTTCCTCTTACCAACTCATCCATGCTCTTCTGTCCCCCACCCACACCCACATTCTTCCTCTGGAGACTAAGTGCATTAGGATAAGAGGCTCTCTCCCTCTCTTATAGCCTTCCTTCAGACTCCAGCTCACAGGTCCAGCTCACTCACTCACAAACACATATGAACATCAGAGAGCAGCACTTGCAGAGCCGTACCCTGACGGAGTGTATTTTTTATGAAGCCAGCTATTGTATACCGCAGAATGACATCAAGACATCACATCCATTACTGACCATATATCCAGTCAATAACATCAAAGTTTCTCTGTCGTGGACAGGGGAAACTGGAACCTGCTGGAAAACATCGACAGGAGACGATGCTCAGGAAGCTTCGATTACAGATTATCTGCTCTAGAAAAGTAAGAAAGGTGGAGAAGATGATGACACGTCTGTCAACTACAACTAGCAGATCCAGTTTCAAAACACATATTCTGTACAAACGAAAAGCCGTAACCCAGAAACAGCTTTTCCACAGGGCATCACACACCGCAGCCAATCATGAGATATTTAAGACCAGCTGCAGACAGTCCTGCACAGCATGTAGAGCAGCCTGAAGCCTGAGCAAAGCTTCGCTCTCGCTGTTTTCACGCAACAAAACAAGTCGCTTTCAGGTCTCTGCGTTTCCCAGCGGTCTCAGGAACAATGGATTTATTCTGTAGTTGGAGGTTTGAACATGTTCTACAGAGGACTGTTGATAATTATAAGCTGCTGATCTGAAGGAATGAGCCCGTTGGTGAGAAACTAAAAGCTATTTCTCCAGTAAACAACAGGTCAGCTCGTCCCACACACACTAAACAGTCAATTAGGCTGTTGGTTAATCCACAGACTATTTATCTGCAGCTATTTTGACAATTCATTAATAATTTTAGTAACTGTTGTTGTTGTTCCAGCTTCTCAGACGTGAGGATCTGCTGTTGTTCCTTTCACATGGTGAAATAGATTTTTGGACGTTTCACACAGTTGGTTGAACAGAACAAAAACACACAACACCTCAGGCTCAGGGAAAGTGTGATTTGTAATATAAGACTTGTTGTAACAGAAATAACAGCTGCTCATAAACTAACTTTCCAAACACTTTCAAAAGTTCAAATAAAACATGCCTAATTTCACAGCCAATGTTTTACTACATTACTACTTTTCAGGAACAGAATCAATGTATTTTTCTAAGAAACTAAAGGAAATGTGCTCACAAACATGAGCAGTAGTGAACATAATAGACCAGAGCCTGTTGTTTCTATATTGTTCCTCAGAAATTCAATAAAAAGTCTGGGCTCAACACCGACAGCAAGAAACTCAAGTCGACACAGCAACAAAACAAGCTTTGGTGAAGCGGCGCAGCAGAGAAGCAAGTTAATGATGCAACTAGTTATTTAATGTTACATGCAGCAGTAAAACATAATATACAACACTTCCAGCCACATTTCCACACTGGTAATAAAAACTAAGCTGTCATTTTATTGTCTAGTTCCGACTTTAACAACTGGACAGTTTGGCTGGGATTG